>RDPX01000223.1:1052689-1065941 GCA_003991215.1 Morbakka virulenta
ACATGCGCAGTGAGAATTGCATTATCCCAACAACAGGTGCCTATCTCAGATAGAGTGTTCAACCAAACTTTCTTATGGGGGCGTTATATATATATATATATATATATATATTTATTTGTGTGTGTGTGTGTGTGTGTGTGTGTGTGTGTGTGTGTGTGTGTGTGTGTGTGTAATATAGAAGCAGAAAGATTGGATTTGCCTGAATGTCTGGATGATAGTCGTCATGTAAAATTAAGTAGAGATTAATGTTGCCTTGATTGAATCTAGTAGAATTCTTACCCAGACGATAAAGTAGGAATCTTGGTTACTGAGAAGCTCGAGGGTAATGTATTTTAAATGTACTTTAATAAAGTCATTTTCAGTTACTAATTGAGCATATCTGTTGTTTCAGGAAAGTATGGCAAACAATCGTTGCTTTGTCTAATTCAGCTAGATGGTAGCAAAAGCCATACATAAAACAGTGAAGAAATAGAGAAGATACCTTACTTGAAACGATTTTTTTTAAAAACATAAAACGGATTACAATACGACGCTGTTTTGAAAAAATTCTTGATTTTGTTTGGATGATGCAGAAGAAACCATGCAAAACTGATAAATTTGTTGCATTTCTTAAGACCAACAATCATGCTGAACAAACATTGAAGGAAACAGTACAAATTTGTCGCAATTTCTTTGATACAGAGCTCTTTTGACAAGCATAAATGTAGTAGGGACTGGGCATGACATTTGAAGCATTAGAGCATTAGGCATTAGGCATTAGAGCTAACTGAAAGAGACCGGTCATATAGCATTATCAACATCTGTTACGATAGAAGAATTAATCATAATTGAGAAAAGCGATCCATAAAAATATGTGTCAATTCGCTCATATATTTTTACTGCTTTCGCAACAAGCAGTGTTCCTGGTTTAAAAAAAATCACGATTTGGTTTTTGCACAAACTCTGTAATTATAAACAATAGAAACAAATGATACCGTCATCAAGTCAGTCTTCTAGAATATCAGCGCAGGCCAAAAATTCACACGATCAATAACGCCAACGAAATAACTTCAACTGGTCAAAAATTTTAATCAATCGTTGATCAAACAGGGTCACCCACATATTATACGGCTCAGACTATGTGAAAATAATCGATACCTTTAAGGAGATGTGCATAAAGTCTAAGACACTCTACAATGGCTATATATGCTACAAGAAAATTTTACCTTCAACATAAAATGACGAACACGTGTCATATGATGTCCACTTATCCATTACCATTACCTTCTGCACAAAATGGTTCGATAATAAAGAAATTTACGTCAAAAAATTAAAAGACTTTTTATAGCAAGTTGGTTTTAAAAAGACTGGTTTTTAACTTGACACCAGAGTGTGCATTTTCCTCAAGCAACAGTTTTTATCGCCTAACCGACTGTTGTGTAATGGAAAGACCATTGCCAGTCAATATGGATGAGATCGCCAAGAGAAATATAGAAAAGGCATTGACAGTATAAAAAACCCTTTTATTTTATAGTTGTTACGTTGATAATATCATAAATCGACACAAACTTATTAGAAAAACAAAATATTCCAGAAAAGAATTCCTACGACCTAAAATACAACTGAAAGATGTCCATTAGTATTCTTTATCAAAATCAACATTGAACAAGGAATGGTTACAACCAATGTCTATTCAAAAACTGTCCATAGGAGTCCAAAAAAGATTTAAACGAAATGCTATTACCAGTGACATATCAATCAATAAAAGCAGCTGACAAAGTTAAAAGGGGAAAAACATAACAAAAGACCAGCTTATTAAAGCACTATCCTAAACACTTTTTTGACAGCACGGTTACTCATTTCCATAAAAATAACAAACACACCTGAGAAAAGAAACATTTTATTCTTATTTTAGTTATGTGATGTAAAAAGGACATTTTTGTTGATCGAACTACCGTTTTATGGAAATAACGAAAAAAAAATTAGAGCAATTCTTGAAAACAACTATATAAATTCACAAATAATAAAATAATATGATGCTATTAAAAATGGGGGGAATGTAAAGAACTCATTACCATTCTTAAACAAGATTATACATCCATAGTAAAAGTACAAAAGGCAGTAAGCAGATGTGGTAAAACGTACATAGGAGTAATTTAACGAAGTGTTACGATTCGATGGATAGAGCATGAAAACCATAATGGATGTTCTGAACGAGCACAACAGTTGTTAAATTTTCCTCCTCACTCTTCTTAATGATTACTATCACCAACAGCGAGCAAAAACGACAGAATGATAGAAACCTTTGAGGCTTCATTGATAGCTCTTTTAAGATCCACATTAAAAGACCACTTAAATTCAACTTTATTAGAACGCCTTGCTTAGAAAAGGTGGAGGGTAATCTTTTAATATTTAAAGTGCCTTTTATTGCTTCGACTTATTGGTTTCTAATTTGTCTTGGTATTTCACTTTAAGCAAGGCGTTAAAGCCACTTAAGCGCAGAGGTTTACTTCTCTTATTTCATTTTTGTTTGTTTGTACATTTAATTCTTTTTAATTTATCAATTTCTTCTCTCTCCCCATTCTGTCTTTAAAAACTTGTACAAACTCAGTAGTGTGTCACTTATAACAGAAAAACAAAAGTTACTTTTCTGCTTTCTATATCATCGAATATTTAACTTTTTCTTGAAAAAAGAAGCTTTTTGTATACAACGTAATATTTCATAACTTTAACTTATTATTTTTAAATACATTAATGATAGAATAAACTCAAAAAAGACTTCTGCTTTTATTCTTTGTAAAATTGCTGTTTTCAAACAAATGTAAAAATAATATTGCAAAGGATTGATTTACTTGACCTAAATCCTATCCAATCTTCGCCTGTTTGGGACCATCGCCTCCATTGTCGTCTATAGGCTGCCATTCTGTACAGTTCTCACAATCTTGTCTCCGTTTGCCTTTTGGAATGTTTTCAGTCAAGATTCTTTTTGGTCTGTCCCTGAGCCTCCCTCCTTCCACGCTACCATGCATTGCTTAATGTTGCCTTCCCTTATTCTATCCATAATTGAGGTATTACGTCATGCTTTGTAACTCTGTCTGTCCAAGGGACTCAATGCAATCTTTGAAGGCAATTTCAAAAGCGCGCAGTATAATTTCTTCCGCTTGCCTCACCGTTGGGATGACAATGGCTGGCAGTAATCTTACTTTAAGTGCCATTGATATTATCATATCCCTCGATATGTTCTTCAACTTTTTGAAAGCTGCAAGTTTCTATTGTGATTCTCCTCTTGATAAAGCTTTCCAGACTGCCTTTATCAAGAATGGTGACTTCTAAGTATTTGAATTGCTCCACTTGTTCCACTTTCGCTGTGCTTTAGTGAATATCTACTTCACGCCTCTGTTCTTCTTCCTTCTCTCTCTCTCTCTCTCTCTCTCTCTCTCTCTCTCTATCTTCTGGCTTTTTCTCATACAATTGATCTTAATTCTATTTATTAAAAATAGGTATCCATGGCTCTGATATTCAATTTTTGTGATGATATGTTGCAGGCTCCTGCTTTCATCATAATTCTGTCTAGATACAGGTTAACGAGATGATGAAATAAGCGCCAGCTCTGAATAAATCATCTTGTTGTTTTGAAGTTTTCCTTTACTATATGAACCATTGATAGGGTGGACTTAATTTGTTTCAAATCCTCAGTTTTTTTCGAGCTCTTAGCAAGTTCTATCTTCAGACTAAATCAAAAGGCTACTTAAATTCACTAAAGGCACAATATATTGTCTTGTTGTTGTCCCAGTGTTCCTTTTTTATTTGTGAAAATATGAAAATGTGGTCTATTATTTCTCTGCCAATCCTAAAGCCCGCTTGTTGCTCTCCAAGGTCTTCTTCTCTTCTCTTTTTTTTTCTATCCGTGTATGGTCTTAGAAAATAATTTGTAAGCATAAGAGAGCAAGCTTATAGGCCTGTAACTATTTCATACTACAGTGTCTCCTTTCTTGTGGATTGGAATTATTACCGCTGTATCAATACGGTGTGCTCTTAAGGTCATAGAAAGAACACGTGAGATGATGCTTTTGTTGCCTTTGTATGATTTCTGAGCTCACTGGCCAATCAGAATAACAACTCCGTCTTTGTGTATATCATTCGAAGTAGAATATATCCATTCCCTCATAGTTTATCTCTCTTTCTCCAGCCCAGTGTTTTTCAGCAATGCCCAGAACACCCCAGGAGTATTTATTTATTTTATTTACTGTACATCTGAATCTTCCAGGTGCACATAGAGTGGTCACATTGACTGTCCCAACCTATGTTTTACCTTGTACAGACATTAGTGCCGATTTTCCGCCACGAAACTGTGACCTTGCTTCTCGTAGTGCCTTGGTTTCCCCTTAAACGGTAGTCCTATTTGAGTTCTCTCATCTACACATCATCATTGTGGGTTTCTTGGCTGGAAGGGCACTAATCTCCTGTCCATTTTGTCCAAAATTCCTTATTTGTTATTTGGAACACACCTTGGAATTAAGTTACAAGTGTTTTCTTCATTAGTTACCTGAGCGATGCGCCTGGTAGTGATTTTTTCTCACTCAGGATTGTAAAGTATACTGTTGCAGAAAATCTGGTTAAGGAACTAGCGTTCATTGGTTCAGTTAGTTAACCATGTGACTATGATTGCCATGGAGAATGGTTTGAAACCATTGACAAGCAAAATATTTTTATTTTTTATAGAAACAAACATCCATCCCAATTGATCTTTTATTTAATTTTCAGAAAACTCTAGAAACATCTAAATTTGATGACAAAACTGCTAACATAGACAGAGTTTGATCTTATTTTATTGATAAAAGTTAGATCATTAATTCTTCTTCATGATGCTCACAAGTCATTCATTTCTTCACAATTTCATCTATACAGCCAACAAAGTCTTCAAGCTGGTAAAATGCTTTATAAAAAATTTTACTCATAGAGATTGCCTTCTGCTAAAATGATTTTATTGTAAATGTATAGAGTATTAGCAAGTATCTATNGAAAAACTTTAATTGGACAACAGAAACCAAGTTGTTAAAGATGACTCCACCTTTGATTAAATTCAGCCGATCTCAAAAAGTGAGATATCCTGTGCCATCAACAACCTGAAATATGGAAAATGTCCAGGTCTAAATAATACCTACTCTGAATACATAAAAACCGGCGGTGAACCTCTTATCAATGCACTACATCACTTATTCATCTACATTCTAATAGCAGTAAAAATTCCACAGCTCTTCAAAAAAGCTTTTTGTTGGGATCTGCAGGAACAGTAGCAGATCTGTTTGAGGCAATTATGAACAATAAGCCTACTAAGATACTATTACAAACACTTTGCTAGTATAATTGAAACCTGAACCGAAGCAGACTTGTTTTGGTCTCTCTTTTCGACACAGGGTGCTTACCAACCTGAAAGAGGATTCACCGAACAAATATTAACTCAGAACAAATAATTAAGAAGTCCCTAATCCTGTGCATTCCTCGTTCATAGACTTTGATAGTGTCAAATGTCTTTACCCGTGGGGCCTTTTAGATAAAACAATAATCAACAAAAAATACATCAACCTTCTGAAACAGTCATATGAAAAGTCAAAAGCATATATCAAAACAGACGTTGGAAGGTCACGTTGGATTGATATTCTGAAAGGAGTTAAACATGGTGATATTCTGCCATCCTATTTTAAATCGTCATGGCAGCTCTTGTGTTTCAAGCTGAAAATGAATGCCTATCTAGCTTTTCGAATGGTAGCCACATTCTTTCCAAACTAAGTCAGGCAAACGACATCACTGTCATAAGAAACTCGCGTCAGCATCTAGAAACATTTCTTTATGCTCCAGCTAACTATGCAACAAACGCAGGAGTAAAATTTAAAGTCCCAAAAACCAAATGTATAGCAACCGATGAGATTAACACAAACCTTCATTATACCATTTATAACAATCAGCACACACTTAACTGAGTTTATCTACCCAGGCCATAAGCTCGAAAAATGATAGAGTGACTGCCGTGCAGTATCGCTTTAGCCTAGGCTGGCCAGATTTTAATAGGAATAAACCAGAACTAACGTCAAAACAGAAGTCATATCACCTAAACTCGAAGATATTTTACACTTACATAATACATTGCATACTCTATGGATGAGCAACAAAGCTCAATTCTATCACATCCACAACTAAATCTAAAGTCTTGAAGCTCTACGATCACATCAAACGCTCTAATCAAGTTATGAGTAAAATATGTCTATGAGGAATGATAGAAGCACGATGAAGCAAAGGAAAGCAGTTAAAATTTTGGTGAGACAACAACAGTTATTGGACGAATCTGATGTAGCTAAATAGTGCTGTTAAAGATCGATCACGTGGTGGGTGACAGGAGACTTCATTAATCTTCTTGACTTAAGGAACAAACTGAGAAAGAGTACAAACCAAAAAGACGAGGGCACACACCTGCCAAGAAAAATATAAACAAATTTTTGCATGAATGAATGTAAGTAACTGTCAAACAATACAAAATCGTGATGCTGATTTCAATTTTAAAGATTATCTCAGGCTGTAAAAACATGGCACACAATGGAATATTACATAAAGTTAACAATATTTTGAAGTTAGTTAACAGTTGATGGCAAAACCTGTAAGTAAGTCAAAAGGCATAAAAATATACCAAAAAGGTATTATAGGAAAATCAAACTAAACAATCCAGGTTTATTTGACAATTCATACAAGTAAAAAATTTTTGTAGTAACGATTTCTATAGTTAATAACAAGGTAGAAAGGGTCGTTATGAGGAAAGTAACAAAAGTTGTTCAGGGTAATGTGAATCCAATAAGCCTTCTGATAACTTTTTGTCCAAAAAGATTTATAGTGTTTCCAAGGACAACACACACTGTTACATGAGTATTTTACAGGAAACGATTACCCTTTTATGAGTAAAAAATGCCATTCGTTGCCACCTTCTCCAAAACGGAAATATCACTAAGTTTAACAACGAAGCAAGAAAGCTAACAAATAGCTTTTTCCCACACTAAGGAACAATTAAAGCGATCAGTGCACTAAAAACCTTAACCAATAAGCATACAGAACCTTTGTAAATCGATGAGCCTCTTAAAGACAAGGAGGCCACATGTCTTACTCAAACACGTAAGTTGTAAAAGTATTTAAAATCATGTCTACTAGTAGTCTCCATCATTTTCTCTGTCTTCTATGACATATTTCGCTAAAGTACTTACCAACTAGAGAAGACCAGAAGACTCACCTCTGGAAATAGGGAAGCCATCAGAACCATGTCCATGGATTACACTGTAGTTCTAATCCACATATATATCCACATATATATCCACATATATATCCACATATATATCCACATATATAACCACATTTAATTCCACATGTAACCTCTAAGTCTGAAGCGGGGTTTACTTGAAAAGTCTGTAGACATTAGTCTCAACATCAGAGAGATATAATTTTTTGCATATCACGTCACGGCAAAAGCAAATACGGCTTTTAATATTGTAATGTAATATTGAAACCGTTATAAAAATAAGGTGCTGGGTTTAAACTATTCTATGGATGAATGCAGGTATTTGTTAAATCTGTCTTTCTGTAATCTACATGCGTAAAAAGAGTAATGGAGGGGAGAAAGTGATGTGTGACCACTTCTACCTTTAGTAAATTCAAAGAGGAAGGTACAAATTCAAGCATTACAATAATATAGTTAGCTGACGTGTATCTGCATCAGTACTCCATTAGATGATAAATGGATGTACAGTATGTCTATCGATTGTTTCTAGGTAAGTAAAGTCTGTGTAAGTAAAAATATCCATATGTATCTCCTCCATTTGTAGTCGGGTAATAGGGTCAGCAGCATCTGGTTCTGCTTGCTGTGATGAACGGAAGTGCTGGTACTCAGGGCCGTTGTCACCAATGTTCTTTATTTCATTGGTGATTCCTGACCAAAAGGCAAATCGTCATACAAATCGTCTGGTGTCTTCAATGCTTTGATGGGGAAAACAAAGCTCCTGAAGGATAAGCTTACTGGGACTGGGGCAACAATTTTCTGATTCAAGAGAACCAAACCACTTTTTATAGAAAAGTGAGGCCACGTTTGGTTGTAATGGAGCACGTTAGGGCTTGTTTTTAGCCAGAGCTTGTAGAACAAGGATGATATGTTACGTCGTCAGCAGCAAGCTGCAAGCAAGTAATGAGGTGTTTTTATGGCAGGCCTGAAAAAAAGCAGATACGACAAGGGTACTTAAGTCCTCAGCTAAATCATATTCTCCCAAAATAGGGTCGGAGACTGGAGACCGACTCTACCGTAAAACGATATTGTAAGAGTTTCCGCATGAACGTCTGAATTTTATTATTTTCAATGTTCGCAATCAAATGTTTTGCTGAGAAGAGAAATTAGGAGCCTTTTGTCAGTACATAACTTGAGGTCTATCCCACAAAGAGAAAGGTGGGACTTATTAATAGCCCAAATAACAACTAGTGATTCACGTTCAACCATGGATTTTTTCCACATCCTAGAGAAATTGGCTGCCACAATGAATGAGGCGCACGTTACCTGTTCAGTTGTTATAAAAGCAAGAAACTCAATTCCTGTGCTCTGGAAGCATCTTCATGCAGTTTAAGAGGCTTGGACAGACGTTGTGAAGCACATGAGTGGAAAATAGAATCTTTTTAACCTGCCTGATTGCATTTTGGCGGTATTGGGTGCAAGCGAAGTCGTTGTTGGTTTTGAGGAGGTCATGCAAAGTTGTTGCAATGGGAGACAATGTTTTAGGAAAATGTACAAGTTGCTTGGCAAGGTCTATAAAACTTCAAACATCTGTTAGTTTTGCCGGTTTTGGAAACTTTGCATCAGTTTGTTTTCAGCAAACAGTGGTTAAGTGGTTAATTTGTTAGCAGTACTTGAGTTTTGTCGCTGGTAAGATGGTGCTTCCCTACAGTTGTCACATATTTTGCTAGAAGTTCCAGGATGGTGTAATGTGTCCAGATTCCATTGTTGCTAACTCCGTTTACCCTTCCTGAAGTGTTGCTTGGTGTGGATGGGAGCTGATGTTTAGGTGCATTGTGTTGGAATGAGGCATCAATAGCTTGAATTATCTAAATAATTTCTGGAAGTGTTGGTGCGAAACTTCCTATAGTAAATTAGTTTTTCAGAGGTTGAATTATTCAAAAACTCAGTTCAGTAATACTGCAGAAAGTTAAAACTCCTAACATAATGTCATAACCAACAGCTAAGCTATGCTTTTCGTTGAAATAGATGTTAGTAAGGCAGGGTTTGGTGAATTGAATAGCAAAAGTAAGCAGAGCCTAACCCATTGCGGACCGCACCCCATCCGTGCCTTCTGCTACTTTCCCCTCAAATACCTATTCTTTGCTGCCTTTCGGATCCTATCGTATTTTCGAGTTTTAAATATGTTCTCTTTGGACTTTTTTTCTTTGCACCACACACCATTTCAAACTATTGTATTCTAAAATGAAAGATACTAAGAGTCAATTGTGTTTACAGCTGTTCAATCGTGACATTGTCTGTAGTGTTCCAAATACCAGCCTCTTCATTTAATTTGGATATGACATCATTTCGTAATTGTAAACTACGGGAAAATTAACAAATTGTTCGTTTTCCTTTGTGATTTTAGCTGGTTTTATTTTCTTTTTAGGAGTGTAGCCCTTTGGCGACTTTCAGTTTTTAATCGTTAGGTATCCGTATTGCTAGTCCTGGTAAAATATATTTCTTAATGATAAACAGTATGTTTTCTTATCATTGAGAAAATGAGAAATAACCTCGATATTAAGTACAAATAATTATACTATCAGCAGCATTTTACCATTGTGTATTTATCTATCTATCTATCTATATATATATATATATAGTTATTGTGGGATCCTGCCAGAGTGCGCAAACTACGCATGCGCAGTGAGCATTGCATTACGCTAACAACAGGTTCCTATCTCAGATAGAGTGCTCAACCAAACTTTCGTAAGGGAGCGTTATATATATATATATATGTGTGTGTGTGTGTGTGTGTGTGTGTGTAATATAGAAGCAGAAAGATTGGATTTGTCTGGTTGATAGTCCTCATGTAAAATTAAGTAGAGATTAATGTTGCCTTGATTGAATCCAGTAGAATTCTTACCCAGACGATAAAGTAGGAATCTTGGTTACTGAGAAGCTCGAGAGTAATATATTTTAAATGTACTTTAATAAAGTCATTTTCAGTTACTAATTGAGCATACCTGTTGTTTCAGGAAAGTATGGCAAACAATCGTTGCTTTGTCTAATTCAGCTAGATGGTAGCAAAAGCCATACATAAAACAGTGAAGAAATAGTAAAAGAAATTTATCCTGCAAAGAGAAGATAACTTACTTGAAACGATTCTGTCCATTTTGTCCAAAGTTCCTTATTTGTTATTTGGAACACACCTTGGAATTAAGTTACAAGTGTTTTCTTCATTAGTTACCTGAGCGATGCGCCTGGTAGTGATTTTTTCTCCCTCAGGATTGTAAAGTATACTGTTGCAGAAAATCTGGTTAAGGAACTAGCGTTCATTGGTTCAGTTAGTTAACCATGTGACTATGATTGCCATGGAGAATGGTTTGAAACCATTGACAAACAAAGTATTTTTATTTTTTATAGAAACAAACATCCATCCCAATTGATCTTTTATTTAATTTTCAGGAAACTCTAGAAAAATCTAAATTTGATGGCAAAACTGCTAACATAGACAGAGTTTGATCTTATTTTATTGATAAAAGTTAGATCATTAATTCTTCTTCATGATGCTCACAAGTCATTCATTTCTTCACAATTTCATCTATACAGCCAACAAAGTCTTCAAGCTGGTAAAATGCTTTATAAAAAATTTTACTCATAGAGATTGCCTTCTGCTAAAATGATTTTATTGTAAATGTATAGAGTATTAGCAAGTATCTATTTTGGAACTTTCTTTAGAAATCAAAGACAACTCCACAGCTTCCAACAGCGATGCATGAGGGCATTCTTAACCATCACATGGAAGGGCAGAATCACGAGACTGGCTTATCATGAGTATTATGAGAGAACCCAGGCTAGATTGACTAGAACATGTACACAAGAGGAGGATAGTCAAATCGTTATAGACGTAATGTATGGAAAAGTAGTTGAACTTATAAAGATGCCGGCAAAGGAGTCCTAGAAGCTAAGGATAAAAGTAAGAAAAGCAGGGACCAGTTTCCAAATGAGAAGACGTTATAGAGAAGTACGACATACAAAGGAATCTGGGCAGCTGAAAATAAACTGAAAATCCTATAACTATTAAATTTTTCAGTTGTTTATCGATTAACTGGATGTATCCAAGCAACATGAAGGAAACGCTGTAACTTTCGAATTGAGCTGCTCCATTAGAAACGCTGCAACACTCACCAAGATCATCCAAATCACAGTCCATCGTCTCCTGCAGACTAAAAGATGCCCACTGCTGCTTTATTTGGCTATCTCACTGGAAATATCAACGTTTTGTAGAGTCGGATACCCAGGCAAAAATATGTTTTTTTGAAAAGCCCTTAAAATTGGACTCCAATATTTATCTGTTAGTAGCAATTTATAGTTATGACCTTCAGTTCACTAGCCTACTTTTACGAACACAACAATCAATGATATTTTATCTTCAAAGGGTTAATTTTATCCTTGGTCAGTGGAGAAGAACTAACAGAGGCTTACCAACAAGCGTCAGACTGATCACCAACAGCCGGCACACTTTACCCCGTCTTATTCTTCTTCATGATGTTTTCTCGGGAACCATACATCGCAGGCTTTTAAGCGTTTTCTTGATCTGATGTTTTTGAGCATGTCTCACTTCAGTACACAACATTGTTCATCTAATGTTACCCTGTTAGCATACTCATAGGACGATTTCTCGGGCGTTGATCGAGCTTTGTGTATGTCAATTTTGACCAGGCAAGTCGTTTTTGAGTTATTTTACAAAACTGTGATCTTCTGTTATAACCCTTTCCAGGTAGTTAAAACCGTAAAATTGCTAAATCTCTTGATTTCTTACTTTCCATTGGATCTTTGTACCTCTGTCTTTGGTCAATCTGTCTTCTTCCAGATAATTAGCACTCCTTTTATTTCACTCTTTCCAACAAATATCTTTAAAAGCTGACTCAGGAACAATATCCTGTTGTCGGCATACCTAATTTTTTGTAATTTGTTCACCAACTGAAAGAGGTCTTTCAATTCTTCGTTCTCTTATAACCATCTTGGTAAGGTAGTTGAACAAAGGTAAAAGAGCTTAATGTCTAGGTCTGAACATTTTGTTATTCACAAAGGATGGAAAATGTTGAAAGAAAACATCAACTGTTGTTGTTTTGATTTTGAAGAGGCTAGAAGAAATGTCAAATGTCCACTTTACTTACCATCAAAAAGAAAAAGAAAATGCTCAAAATTGTTAGAAACTACAAGTGTCGCTTTATGCTTCATTATCAGATATTGATATTTGAACAAAGTCAAAAGGATCCTAAAAGAAGAATGCAGATAATTACAGACCAATGCAATAATTACCACTGAGGTGGAGACATATAGGAGAAAAAATTTAGAAACGACGTGTAAGTTCAGAGACACTACCAGTAGAGCAGAAAGGATCCAGGAGATAGAGCAGATGGACTAAATATTAACTATTAATAGATACGTCGGTCCTTGTTGATGGTAACAAGAAGCATAAGAACCTGGTTATGTCGTACATTAATTGTAAGAAAGCCTACGACATGGTCCCATATTCTTGGATACTTGAACGTTGGAATTTGGCACAACTTTCAAAGAATATAATCAATTTCCTAGAGGCATTAATATCTAGCTGGTGGAATGAACTGACATCCTCGGGGAACATTTTTATCATCAGTTAATATTGAAGGATGAATTTTTCAGTTCCTCGACTTCTTTTTCTTATTTGCATGATTCCTTAAACTGGTGTTTTGAGGAAGGCCAGAGCCGGGTAAATGTAAAAAAATAAAGTAAAGTGAATAAAATACTACTATTACCACTACTACTACCACTACTACTATTACTACTACTACTATTACTACTACTATTACTACTACTATTACTACTACTATTACTACTACTATTACTACTACTATTACTACTACTATTACTACTACTATTACTACTACTATTACTACTACTATTACTACTACTATTACTACTACTATTACTCATAATATAAATAATAGTATTAATACTAATAGTACACTTAATCGCATAACAGTAATACTA
>RDPX01000223.1:1087472-1128259 GCA_003991215.1 Morbakka virulenta
TTCTTTGATGAACCACTTCAATGACCTTGCAAAAGACAGCACTGAAAGAATATATCACAAATGGCTTACCCGAAAAGAAAACAAGCCTGTGATTGCTCTTCACAAATATCTGCCAATGTCCTTTGTTGCCAATGTCCTTTAATCAAGACAATGGGGCCTCATACGTAAACTCCTGCTTTCCTATGTCTTCAACATTCCTTGTGCTTTACCGTCCCCCTTTGCCACCAAATTTATATTATTTGTGAGACTTCTTACAGTACCATTTCCTATCTCGGAGTATTTCTGTGCTATTCTTTACCACTGCCACTGCAGTGAAAGGCTCTTTGTTTAATTGTTCTTTGAAATGTTTACCATAATGTCCCTTCTTGTATTCTTCTCTTTTTTACTAATTTTTATCACCTTTCGCTTTTTTCGTTTTTCTATGTATGTAGCATTGGAAGTTGTACGTCACCAAAGATAAAACTCATTTTCTAAACTCAAATTTCTAACAGGATTATTCTTATCTGGTGCAGAATTTCGCCCATTGGCTGGTTCAGTAATGTCCCAAAACATAAATAATAATGCATCAAAATATGCTGACTTAGATAATGTCCTATATCGCATCAACCGCGTTATATGTTATATAAATAATTATACCGGTGTGGACTGTTCAGCGCATCAACGTTTGACACATAATGATTCAGCGCGTCAGGTTTCAGCGCGTATGATATGATATGATATGATATAATATAATGTTATATAATATAATATAGTATAATATAATGTTCGTACGCTAAAACATGACGCGGTGAAAGCGGATGCGCTGAATAGGGACGCGCTGAATAATGATACAACCAATTATACAAATTTGACATAGTACTTCGACCTTATAAGGACTGTTTCAAAGGTCGCGCACAAGATCGAGTGAGTTCATTGGTACGCTCACGCCTATGTTTGGCACGTCTCGACACCTTCCCTCTATTTGGTATCATTGATAGCAAATACTGCTTCAATCTCAATAAAAAGGCCTCTTTTTTCGTATTACAGCTGGCCTCTCACAAAGACATCTGCAAATACGGCTGCACTTCATCGTGGTCTAAATTTACAAGAATCTGGATTAAGTAGGTAGGTCGTCATCTGATCACCTAGCCTTGTGACTGATTCGCAGTGGTAGGATAGGTTAAATGGATATACATATTGAATCGCTCACTCCAGTCTTGACTTGCCAGCTGTCAACCTTACTGCCTATATTACTCCCTCTCAACATGGAAGGTGTATAAAGACGATCACTGTCTTTCAACGGCTGGGGTTGTTTTCGTCTACTTCAGTAGCAACCACATCTTCAATATCCATGTTTGATTGTTTCCGGCTGTGTTGTTGGCTATGATATTTGAAAAGAGACTACAGCTACACTTTTCCCCCTTGGCTTCCTAACCGGTACTTGCGTGTTTGTAGGTATTTTGCCGTTTTATTTAGCTGCTCTCCTTTGTTTATCACTCTTTTGAGGGATAGAATTTGTTTCACTGAATATCATGAGCAATTCCAGTGTGAGACCTGGAGCTTTGATGCCATCATTCATATTCGTAAGAGGCCTGTTGTTCAGAGAGATTTCCACATCAAGAAAAACAGACTGAAATTGCATCCATAATAAGATTAGACATCCAATGGTTTTGTTCTGAGAATTTTTGACTAGTCGTGTGATCCGTTTAAACTGTCCACCCCAACATGGGACTCAGCTTAGGTTGTATTACCACTTCATTCGTTGTTTTACCAGACGGGCATTTGTTGTTCTTCATCACTTTACGTAGCCATGTCGTCTCAGCAATACTTGTAGAGAAGGAAAATAATAAAAAAAAGAAACCCCATCAATGGTCACAAATTGATATGATATTTTTGCCTAAATCTGAAGATTTAACGACAACAGTAAATATAGATGAATCAGCTTATCGTCAGTTGTAGCAAAATTTGTTAACAAGATGATATTAAATCGAATTCAATCAAGAATGGATAAGCACCTGTGGCATAATTAAAATGGCTTTCGACCAGGAAAATTGACAAATACACATATCCTAGCACTTCGTCGTCTAATAGAAGGAGTACAAAGCCACAACAGAAAAGCAATCATCCTCTACATTGATTTCAGAAAAGCCTTTGATTCAATCAATAGGAAAAATATATTCAAAATACTAAGAGCTTATGACGTACCACCAAAACTCAAGCGCTATCGAAGCCCTATACCAAAACACAAGAGCGGTGTTATAACACCCGAGGGAGAAACAGAGTACTTTGAAATAAAAACTGGTGTTTTTTAGGACGATACTTCAGCACTTTATTTGTTCGCCATAGTTTTAGATTATGTCATGCGCATGACATATGCTGGCAGGGAAGAAGATATTGGCTTCAAACTAGACAGGCGGAGAAGTCGGAGGGTTCCTATAGTAATCTTGACCCATCTGGACTTTGCAGACGGTCTTGCAGTATTTACAAAAGAGTTTGAACAAGCGCAAGAACACCAGCCTGGCAAATGAAGCAGAAAAAGTTGGACTAGTTTGCAACGCAAAAAAGACAGAGATCCGAATATTCAACCACAACATTCCAAGTCTATTTAAAGCCAAGGATAGCACTAATTTGCGAGTGGTACAAAACTTTAANCCAGGAAAATTGACAAATACACATATCCTAGCACTTCGTCGTCTAATAGAAGGAGTACAAAGCCACAACAGAAAAGCAATCGTCCTCTACATTGATTTCAGAAAAGCCTTTGATTCAATCAATGGGAAAAATATATTCAAAATACTAAGAGCTTATGACGTACCACCAAAACTCAAGCGCTATCGAAGCCCTATACCAAAACACAAGAGCGGTGTTATAACACCCGAGGGAGAAACAGAGTACTTTGAAATAAAAACTGGTGTTTTTTAGGGCGATACTTCAGCACTCAGATATACTCCAAGGTCTAAACTGCAACTGTGCAACGGTATGTAAGATTACTCTTCATTGCTGTTGACATTGCAATAAATGATTGGTCTCGGTTGATCCCGTCCTACTAACTAAAACGCTCTTTCCTTTTCAATTCGATCCATGAGCAAGCTTTCGACAGATGAAGCAGGACCAGAGATTGCTTTTAAATGTGCGCACTCACAACAATGTTTGATCCTCTTCTTGAGATTTGGAGTTCTGGTACCCAGAGGGCTGTCTTGCTGGAATACAACCGCAGAAGTTGCAAAAAGGTACAAATGTGTCTTCTAGTAGCAAAGCTGTGGGTATTAATATACTTGACTAATGCCTTGTGTCAAGTGATAGCACAAGATATTTCAAACGATGAGACCAATCTCTGTTTCCTTTTCAACCATCAGTCATCCAGAAATAGTGGTAGAGTTGTATCTAATTCCAGGTTTCAAATGGTTAGCATCTTAAAATAGTTGCTTGTTATCAGACAGTACTGGTGAAATAAAATCATACGGTGCTGTAGATTGATGCCAGAAACCACAACATTCCTTTCATGGTCATCTTTCTTGGCCTGTCTGGAATTCGCATTGATATATTATCTGCACCTTAATTCCAAGCAAGTTCCAAAAGAGAGCTATGCAGTTCACTTTAAAATCGTGCTTGGCGTGGATACGATCATTACTCTTATTACTGTTGTTAGACTCTAGACTTGGTATATTTGAATTACACGTGTGCCTTCGCTGGCAAAGATCACAATGAAATCATTGAACTTTCTTAACTCCTCCGTTTTACCCCAATCGATTACGTCCTTCACGGAGATATGTTTTTGGTTTCGAGATATTTTGATTTGAGCACTATCTAGGTAGGTTTCATTGGTTCCACCAAACAAGAATGGAGATCAGACTAATCTGAAAATGTTCTTGATAATCTGGATGTATGCGTACTTGACAAAACGCTTACTACAAGTTTGCAGTCAGTGCAACATGCTTCAACTTGCCCCTAACCTAATTATCTCTCTGTTGCGCTGTATGATTTTCTTAAATGATGCTTGGTGACGAAGCTCCTCACCAATTATCTTATCATAGTGCTTGGACAATATAAGATAATTTTTAACATTTTGATAATACTTTGCAGTCTCATTAGCCTTGAACTATTAAAGCTGGTTATTTTGGGATGTCTTACACATGTGTCTTGTCTCGTACTAGCCATCTAAGCTCTGAATCAGTTTTACTTTACAGTCTTGGTAAGCTGTTTTATCACCTTTTTGTCACTTCTCCAATTCAAGGACGTCAAGTTTACGCATGCAGTCAAAATCCACCACCCATAATTGATCTCGAAGTATTTGACAGTTCAGATCAATTCCAGGTAAAATATAGGTCTATCCAAATTTCGATAGGTCTATCCAAATTTCGACAGCTCTGCAACTGCTTACCAAGATTTTTCGATTCTCAGGAGCTGTTGTTTTTTAATCTTTTAATATTAACCAAACCTAAGCAACAGAGGAATGGAAAATTATAGTTTATTGTTGTTATGGACATTCGTTGCCCTTGAAGATGCACAAATGTCTCCAGCACATCGGCGTTATTTCTCTACATCAAATCATTGGTAAGTCCTTCTCCACCTTGATGACTTTCACAGGCAGACAGAATGTTCTGTCACTTGTGGTAACATTTAACTTGAGCATGTCGACTTCCCTTTACCTCCGGCGCAGAAGGGTCTCCATATTTCTAGTCTCCTTCCGAAATGGTCATACTCCAACTTTGTCTGATAAAGTAGATCATGCGTAGAAGCTCCCTGATGCAATATTCTGTATATCACGGAACGTAATACTGATTAGTGGCTGTCACAATCGTCATGGAATAGGTAACCAAAGTACTGCTTTCCACACATAGTACTGGATTTTCTTTGTTTAAAATATTGCTTCCGTTCTTCATCTCGTTTTCTTTTACAGTATCATTCCTTCTCACTTTTCTGTCACAATTCCGTCTATGATGGCTGTTCCCATAGAAAAAGCAGCTACTCGTTTTGTAAGATGATGTTCACTGGTCACCATTGGTGCAGTTTAAGCATACTTGCCTGTGGCAAAATATTTCCTTCCCCTCATTAATCAAATTGACACTAGCTCGACCAGAGCTCTAATGTCCACTTTGATCAGAAAAAAAGCAGCTTTTTGCTCCCTTGAATTGATGCTTAGTCCTGTAAGATCGGCCGTGCTTTCCTGGACCTTGCATTCTAAAGTCCGACGTGTCTATGAATGTCGTATCTTCTACAAGATCAACTTCCCTCCACTGCTTTACTCCTTTCAAAAAAGGGGAAAACTTTCAATCTTTCCAGCTATAATCCAGACACACTAAATCTGATATGATAGGCAGTTAGTCGAAAATTAATTGCACATGTCGTTGACCTTCGTCAATTTCCACGCCATCTCAATTGCTTGCATACGTGAGTCTTTGCTATTTCAACCATATTGACTATATATACACAAATATACAAATGGATCCCTATTGGTCGTTATTATCGTTCCAAAGGAAAAGGCAGACTATTAATTATACTCTAAAGGTTAATCAGAAGCATCTGGTGGCTTGGAGACTTGATCGATGATCTAAACTTTGCCAATTTCTTGCGAAAACTAACTTTAAAACTCAAGCTGATCCAGGTGTGTCCCACTGAATGTGGTAATCGGCAGTTTTACTTGTTTTACTATGACAATTTTGATCACATGGTTGCTTACATATGATTCGAAAGAAGAAGCCATTTGTGCTCTTGCCTCCAAATCAACGTTCTCTCTTTTATCTTCTTCGTTTCTGACAACCTTCTTACTCTACTGCGTTTATTTTCAGCACTCTGTCGTTCATTTTCGTCATTTGATTCAAAGACTCCTCTACCGGATCGATTACAAAGTTAATGGTTGACTCGTAAGTTTCCACGTCTTCATCCACAGCTTACGTTCTTAATGGTCTATATTGCTCAACATCAACCATATTACACATACATAAATAATAAATACTGTTCACATCTCAATTGAAAGGTCGGTGTTCTCGTCCTTCAGCCGGTCCAACATAAGGGTGTTCACCACTTCCGCTGCCTTTCCTCGTAGTCTAAAATTATTAATATTTGAATTAGTGGGTGGTTCGTTGCTTGGTCACTCCACTCTAACGTTTGCTACCCAATCAAAAGTTTACTTGGCTATAGATGATCCGAAAGCTTCAATAATTAACCCGCAATCTATTTTATAAATTTCTGGAGACCTTTCTTAATAAGGGATTTAATAAAGTGAGCTTTTCCTGCTTGCAAACCATCATGAGCTTCTTACCTATCTTCCGACATCATGTTCATTTGTACATATTTATTTTGTGTTTTCAAAACCACTTGACATGTTTTTATGTTGTTGTAAATCTATACCATTGTTCTATCCCTCTGTGACATCCAGAGATTTCAATCGATCGTCGGGTTCTGTAAGAATTCACCGCTATTTTTCATTAGGTCCTTTATGGCCCTCATTAAGTGGGTGGGTGCTCTTCTTAGTATTCGTTTTCCTTAGGATGATTTTACCTCATACCTGTAGAAAGACTTTTACAAGGAAACCTTGATGTAAGCGTCTCCATTGAGTACTAATCAGACCATATTGAATCCCATTCCATGTTCTGCCCCTTTCATAAAATCTATTTACCCCTGTGTGACTACTGTCTTGAAAATGCGAGTTTTTCATCACATAATCATTCGTACTGAAGGAAAATTACAGCACCTCTCAACTCTTCTCCTATATGGATTTTTGTCCATTAACCTTTTGTAGGCCGTATTGTCAATTCTTAAATTTGAAGTGATATATTCCATCTCTGTGCTTCTGTTGTATTTTTGCATCTTGTCGAATTCGTCTTCTGCTTTGTTGTAAAACTCTTGCAGATTTTTCCTTTGCTCTGTAAGGCTCTCCTTGTTGATGTCTGAAAACATGTTATTGTAAGTTTGGTAAGGTTCGAGCTTAAGTGAGGTTTAGTCTCATGTTACTCAATGCATGATATTTGGTAAAGGAGAGTTCTTCCTGATTTAATTACAGTATTGTAACCCTTTTTTGTGTATTTTATCTGTGCCCACTCAAGGTGAGCAAGATGGGCATCTGTGCTCACTGTGGATTTAAGCGTAGAGTCTGTATAGTTTGCTTCAAGTTCGCTATCTAAAGTCATAATATTTAGAGTATGATGGTGAGGATGAAAATGATGATGGCTATTATTATTATTATTATTCCTATTATTATTATTACGCTTATCTATATGCCTAAAGTTTTAGGTAGCTGTGGTTTCACTACAGGCTCTTCATGATAGCTTTGAAGCAGAGGGGTGAGTTACTCAGTGTAGGGGGCTCCTTTTGATAGATATGCAACCCAGCAGTCATTCCATTTGGACACTAGTTTCGACGTTTAAAGTATTATCATAAGCTGACATTAATGTAACAGGCTGTCCCTTCTGAGTGAATAGAGAATGACTTTTTGCAACTGTAACCCCTTTTTCCAAATCTCTTAGGAAGGTATTGACAGGGTTAAATCAGAAAAAGCAAATCTCATTTCTTTTATTTTACTTTTAATGAAGTACGCATTGGTAGCAAGTTATTAATCATAGGCTTGCTTTTCGATGCCATACACACAGGGAAAACACCAGTTTTATAACTATGATAAAATAATTACCTTAAATTTACTTCTGCTTTCTGCAATCTAATTTAGAGTATTTTGTTTGAATAAGACTAGAAAATGTTGCTTAAAAAGTGGAATAGACTTGGTGACTGATCATTGTAAAATACAGTCCCTCGTGCACTCTCAACGACTAAGAGTTCCTACGTCTTACTGTTAATGGCCAATGTACAGTATGCTGATCAATTGAAGATTACAACTGATGAAATTGAGGAGAAAGGGTCTTCATTTTAGCGTCCGTCATTTTGGTAACAGTTTTCTCTCTCCTAGAGTTGCAAAGTATAGACTTACATCAAGCATGAGATTAGATCTTGGAAATCAATTTAGCTCTGACGTTCTTTAATTCAGGAAAATGTTGGTTACTAAAGGTGTGTGTTTTTCTAATGAAAAAAGGATTGGTGCTTGCAAACATCAAGACCAAACCGTAGATTTTCTTTCCAAGCATAACAATAAAATTCCTTTCAAATACCTAATGTGGAACCCATTTTGTTTGCAAGTCGTACAAAGTTGTTCTTTGCTGTCTGAAAATGTTTATGTTGTTTCTCTAAAAAATTTTCTTGGTGTCGTTTTAAGCAAACTATTAGTATTGTTACTATTACTATTATTATTATTATTATTATTATTATTATTATTATTATTATCAGCTAGACACAATATGGAAGAATTGTGGCATCATAACCAAAACAAAAATCAGGTTTTTGAAAGCAATTACATTAGTCACAGTGACCTACGGCTGTAAATCATAGACACTGAATGCAGAGTCAGAGAAAAGAATCAATGTTTTCCAAATTAAAATGCTATCGAAAGACTTTGCGCATTCCATGCACTACACACAGAACAAACGAGAGTGTAAAGGGTGAAATCTGTCAGAAATTTGGCAACGAGGAAACTTTGCTTTCAATAATAAAAAGAAGAAAAATACAGTGGTTTGGACACGTCACTCGTCACAGCAGCTCCCTAAACCTAGCGAATACCATAATGCATAGCAGGGTAGCCTGAAAGAGAGGCCAACGAAGACCAATAAAAACATGGCTGTATAACATTCATGAATGGACACAACAGTCAATGGAAGACGCTACAAGGAGAGTAGGTGATCGAAAAGCGTGGAGGTGCGTTGTTAGAAGCAGAGAAGTGCACCTACGGCCTAACGACTAAGGATAGTGAAGAATAATAAATATTATCAGAAAAATTAGTGAAATATCAACCAATCTTCAGTCTTTCCAATGTAGGCTACGTTTAGCAGCATCAGCTCTTAGGTCTTGGATTTAAAAATAATTTGAGAACTAGAATTTATCGCAAAGCTCGCAACACCACTCTGGTTAACTGAGTAAGTCAATTCCTTTTTTCCTCCTTTGACCTTCCATTGTTTCTTTTATTATTATTAGATCTACTGCTGCTTATAATTTTTTCTCCAGTTTTTCTAATTGTTTTTTCCCCCATGATTTCTTCTTTCCAGTTAGATTAATCTTTGGGTATACTCTTTTGTGTCTTTTGTGTCTTTTTTTCTATTATCGTTTCGTTTAGTTTATCTATAACAATTATTATTAAACAGCCTTACGTTTGGTTCTAAGGAAAAACACCTCCGTGATCATGACCATGACTATATTAATCGTCCGATAGACGTTCCAGACAGCTTTATTATTTTGACTATCTAATCACATATACTAAGAAAACCGGAGCCAAAATATCATTAAGATTAGAAATTTAATTGAACTTCAAAGAATGAAAAATGTTTGTAAAAACCTTTTAAAAATTGCTATAAGTATGTACCTTAATTCAAAACTAACAAAGTCAGATTGCAGAGGTTGATCCGATTGTGTCAGTCTGGATAATTCCTTTTTCCTTCATGCACGATCCAGCCTTTCAGTGGTACGAGTTAAAATGCCTTTTCCTGTAGCTTTCGTCATTTCAAGGCAGACGCCAGTTGTCCTTGCATTTCCCGCTTTTCTGAAATAACAGTACCAATACCATAAAAGATAACTGCAGCCAGTAAGGTACTGATGAATCCAGAATGGTGCAGCAGATCGACAATGATGAATCTTGGGTTTTTGCAAAGAGTACGGCACCATATACTGGAAAAAGTAAAATTTGATTCCTGGATGTATCGGATTTAGACAATATAGTAACAAGAGGCATCCAATATCGATCTACATTAGAGGAACTTATTATGTAAATTTATACCTCTATCTTATACTTCCAATGGGTTTTTTAAAATTTTAGACGACTGACATTGATGATATTGCCTTTCATTGACATCTCCGAAACCTCTGAGCTTATTGAGGAACTTTAATGAAGGGAATCAATGAAAGATTCCGTTTTGGGCGAAGATGTATTTGAAAATTTGAACGAAGCAGTGCATGAATTGCAATTTTCGTGGGAAATGCTAATCTACTCAAGAGATTGCTAGCGTGTTTGAGCAGTTCATTTTATCAAAGAACTGACATCTTTGCAGTGCACACTACACTAGGAACTACTTTGTAAACTTGTGATTGATATGAAACGTGCCGTCGATCCAGTTGTGAAGATTGAAATTATCATTATAGCGAGAGGTCTAAATAACAGGGAGTTCACCATATGTGTTGAAGATTTAGTCTTAGGTCGCAGTGATGTCCTTTAACATACTTATTAACCCTGACTTATTTTGGGCAATGGGCAGATGTACCTGGCACCTAAGAAAAGAAGTTATTTTCTTTTTGGAGATAAAGGGGAAAGTTCTGGAATATCATGAACTTGGAGAATTAGAAGAGTAGTCTGATCTAGTTTTTGAAGTAAGTTTCTTTGGACATAAAAATGAACTGGGTGCCAAACTTCAAAGGAAAAGTGTTTTTGCTCACTAATTGTACTCACCGTTGAAGGTATTTTAAATGACGTTCAAATGATTTCCACGCTAGGTTTAACCAGAAAAGCCTGCTATATTTGCCTATACTAGAACGTCTTGCAACAAAGATGATGTCAGCTGACAAGTACACTACTATGACTACAACTACCGACAACAAAATGTATTTACAAGCCACTTTGACAAGGAAACAAATAGGCTTTTTGTTGGGTTTGATTGATCTGTAATTGACTTGACACTGAATGACACATTCTAATCGGAAACCGTGGACAGGTTTTATGGGGCACTATAAGATCCAAAGTTTGTTAACTTTCTTCTTTAGTATGCGTTACACATCTGTTTCCATCAGGATCGTATGGAATTCTTCTTCCAACAAATTGAGGTCGCTGTCCATAAAACAGGCACGTCGCTGGAGGTGGTCAGCTGAGTGAGTCTTTTCTTAACCTGAGAAAAGTGCATATAAAACTACTTATTCTGTTTGGTTATACATATATCTGTGAGCACACATTTTCAACTAAGAATATGAACAAGGGAAATTTGAGTTTCGACCTTACCGAAGTTCACATCCAGGCACTGCTGGAAATTTCAAAACGTGCAGCAAGACTTCATAAAAGTGTTAATAACTTTATTAGGCCTCAGCTGTCTTACTGACTTCCATAAATATGAAAAAAATTGGAGCGTAGGAAACGTTTGCCTTATGGCCTTGGAGCTTTGCAGTTGCCTTTGGAACTTGTTTAGCACAAAGATAGTAGTGATGATGATGAAATACGCGTTTCACTAAATTTCTATCAGGCATGTCAATACACAGATTTCAGGAATGAAGTAATCTATGATATTAACCTGAAAAATTAGCATCCAAGTCCGACAAGACAAAGTTGATAAACTAATTGTAAAAGATCCACTCTTATTGTTGAACATGTGTCCCATCGTATAAATAAAATGCCCATTCCTGAACTATCCTACACTGTCCTACAAAGTAAATGGCAATATAAAACAGTTTTCGTTTTCTTGCAGTAATATTGTCTGATACAACAAAATTTGAAATATATGAGTATATCAAAATATGTAGCATCTAGTAGCACTCAAGTCATCGTTTTTGTGAGTAAAAGCTTACCTTAAAATTCCTGACTTGAAATAATGCAAGTTTTTCAAAATCACTTACCTGGAAAACTTGGACTACAAATCTTCATTAATGGATTTTGCTTTTAAAACACAAAGTGTGCTACAGGAATATCACATAATATGTCTATTGAAGAACGATTTCATTAATCTATTCTCTCTAAAATAGGAAAAGAGAAGCTATATGCTCTCTTCTTATGTTTTTATTGCCCCGAAATACTATCCACATCCAACTTGCATTAATGTTCAGTATGTCTAAGGTTTAAAGTGAATCTATAGAACGCCTAAAAAAAGAAGGTAGTGAGAGAAAAAAAATTTCTTATGCAGTTCCTTGATTGAATAATCGAGTTATTTATCATACCAATAAAAATGTGCATACATTTCAAAACAGGAAATAAAAAAGGGTACTTTTTCGAATTCTGTTTTCCTGCAACAAAAATACAGAAAATGAATCAGTTGTAGCTACTATGAAAAAACAAAGACGAAAATTAAAATGAACTAGAATAATAACCTGGTTTCTGTTTGTTGGTTCAAAATAAAACTATTTACTCAAAGACTATTGCTGGTCTGTCTCATTACCTGTTGAGCTTGATCTACCTGTAAAAAAGTGTGAGTATAGATTTTCCTTTTTGTCAGTCTATCAGCGAAAAGAATCTGTTATCTAGTAAAAGGAAGCATATAAATGAGGAAGAAAATAAAAGTGGAAAGAGACGCCTGAAGAACTAAAGGGCCTGAATAAACTTTCATACACCAAGTGTATACTTCAGGTGCTACTCAAAAATTTTCAGTCTACAAAACAAATAAACATTCTATAGTACGCAACTACTTAGTTGGCAAAGACTCTTAGGTGAGAGACAGTAGAAGTATCACGACGAATACGAACACCACATTGGAATATTTCAAAAACGCCTTTACAAAGCAAAGATTGACCACCAAGAGACGTTTACCATGGAATTTTTTCTTTCTCACCTTTCTCACCTTTCTCACCTTTCTCCGCCGTCTTCTGTTCGGGTAGCAGGTGTCTGCCAGTTTTTCACCACAGCGTGCCATTTGCTCCTATCAAGCGTATCCTCCTTTCGTAGGCCACACGCTTGCTTACGAAACTGTTCCCTATGCTACTTGCAATAGGATAGTACCCTATTAGACAAACCAATGGATTGATATTTTCTTCTTTTCTCCCAATTCCTGTTTGTTTACGAAAACGTTTCCCTATGGTACTTGCAAGATGAGCGTCAAAGTATCCCATTAGAAAAACCAATAGATTGATATTTTCTTCTTTTTCCTAAATACAAAGGTCCTCCCTCCAGGTATCACAAACTGCTTTACTTTAAACAAATGGCTTCCACCTTAGACTCGCACACCTGTAATCACTGATGGCGTTTCATTTATGCTTATTTCTTAATCCATATTTTATTTAATTATGTCGAAATAGCCTAATCTGTGACACAAAAGAGTAGGGGACACACTCATTTATGGACAATCTATTATTATTTTTATGAGAAGCAGCCAAAATATGGCACGGTAGTTATTTGTTGTACTCATTCCAATTATGCGTCTACAAGGGGCCAAATATTGTTAGTTCTTGTCACTACCTCCCTGTGTCAGTATTGGGTAGTAGTAGAGGAGCCGTGGCTTAATGGTTAGAGCAGTTAGACCACAACCAAGAGGTTTATGGGTCTAGTGTTCAAGGATGCGGATAGAATTTGGAACTTTACAATAGAAAAAGCCATTGGCTGGCGTCAGGAAGGGCATCCGGCGAAGAAATTCCTCAATGCCAAAACAAAAGTCCCTATGAAGGGCACTTTCTCAGCCCGATTATTGAAAGATATGTGACGTTAGAACAAAAAAAAACCAGAAGAAAAAAGTTATTTTTTGTACCTTATTTCTCAAAATACGAAGTACTAAAGTATTGTATTGACGCTTACTATTTAACACCACCCAACCCAATATGCCAAGAAAGGCTTGTTTTATGACAGTGACTTTTTAAAACATTTTTTCAGTTAAAAACTTTCTTTGCAATTATTTTGAATGTTAAGGTGGCCACTATTATTCTATTATTTGATATAAAGCATAGTCTTTCTTTCCGAATCGGACGGAAAAGCCTTTTTACTATGTGTCCTGTCTTAAATCTCTCTAACCATTTTATTTATAACGATAAAGACCTTGGATTTTTTCTCTACTCATCCATTTACTACGTGATACCTTTAAACTCTCACTTTCCAGGTTTTACCCATATAGATAATACATCGTTCCTCTACTCATCGAATTTGTATTTTCTATCGTTTAAATTTCTCGAAATTTTAACGATAAAGATGTGTTGCTTCTGTACTCATCTATTTTCATTTTACTGTAAAGGAATATTCTTCCGGTTTTTACTGTGTGATCTGCCATAAAATTCTAACCTCACTGGGTTGAGAGATGAAGATAATATATTTCTTGTCTACTCATACATCTCAAAAATATCGTCTATGATATATATCCTTCAGATTTTTACTATTTGTTATGTCTTTAAACACCCATTTCCCTTGTTTTAACGACAAAGATAATATATTTTTACTACTCATACATTTTCAGAATACTGTCGATAAATATATTTCATATTTTTACTGTCTAATATCTTTCTTAATTCTCACTTTCATGATTTTACAGATAAGCACAATGTATTATTTCTTTACTCATCGAATTTCAGAATACTCTCAATGAATATCCTTTAAGAGTTTAAATGTGTGGTATGCCTGTAAGCCCTCACTTTCCTGGTTTTACCAAAAAAAACAATGTATGTTTTCTCTGCCTATCCATTGTTAGCGTGTTAACGATGAATATTCTTTAAATATCAACTGTGTAATGCCGGGCCAGATCAGAAGGTTTCCAGTGCTTCTGGAAACCCCTCTGACCATAAAAAAAAGTTTTTTTGCGTGTGTATGAATGCTGTATGTATGTTTGTAAAGACAGGAATATTTTGACCAGTTTTTGTGGTATCCGGGTATAACACCGTATATAAAAAATTAGAAATCCCCTCCACTTAGAACAATCCCGTACTGTAATATGTCTTTACGCCCTCACTTTTCTGGTTTTACCGACAGAGGTATTATAATATTGCTCCACTCATCTATTTTCAGTTTGGTGTCGATTAACATTTTTGGATTTTCACTGTGTGATATGTCTCTAAGCCTTCACCTACCTCGTTTTACCGATAAAGATATTGTTGTTTTTTTCCACTCATTCATTTTGCTATACTGTTCATAAATATTCTTTATATTTATATTTTCATTGTGCAATATGTTTCCAAACCCTCATTTTCCTGTGTGTTTTTTTCATGAACACAATGTATTGTTTCTCTACTCATGCATTTTCAGTTTAGTGTTAATAAAGTTATTTAAGGTTTCACTTTGTGATAAAGATCCAAACCGTAAGTTTCCTAGTTTTACAGATAGTAAAAGTGGTTTGTCTCTCTACTCATCAAATTTCAGTTTATTGTTGATGAATATTTTTCAGATTTTCATTGTGTGATATGTCAACAAGCTCTCACTTTCCTGGTTTTATCGTTAAATACATTTATTGCTTCTCTACTCATGCATTTTCAAATTACTGTTCATGAAAAACAGGTAGGATAGATTCAGATTTTCATTGAATGGTGTGTCTCAAAACTCTATTCTACCTGCTTTCACCGATAAAGCTGTATTGCCTTTCTACTCACCAAATTTCAGTTTACTGTTGATGAATATTCTTCAGATTTGCATTGTGTGATTTGTCTCTAAACCCTCAAATACCTGCCTTTACCGATAAAAATGTATTGTTTTTCTACTCATTGAATTTCATATAATAGTCGATGAATATTCTTCAGATTCTTAACTCTATGTTATCTTTCTAAAGCGTCCTTTACTGGATTTTATCGAGAAAGACATCGTATTGTTTCTCTACTTATTGAATTTCAGAATACTGTCGATGAATATACCTCAGATTTATTCTTCAGACTTTCATTGTGTGATATTTCTCTGAACCCTCACTTTTCTTGTTTATTTATCAACAGTTTATTGTTGATTAATATCCTTCTGATTTTCATTGTGTGATTTGTTTCCAAACCATCACTTTTCTTGTTTATTCATCAAGAGTTTATTGTTGCTGAAAATCCTTCAGATTTTCATTGTGTGATATGTCTCCAAACCCTTACATTCCTGCTTTTATCGATAACCACAATGAATTGTTTCTCTGCTCATTCATTTTCAGTTCGATTAAGATTTTTCAAATGTCAGCTGTGCCTTGTGTCAACTGGGTGATATGTCTCTCAACTACTTGTCTTCACCGATAAAGATGTATTGTTTTTGTACTCATCGAATTTCAGGTAATTGTCGATGAATATTCTTCAGATTTTAATCTCTGTGATATCTTTCTAAACCCTCGTCTACTGGATTTTACCGAGAATATTCAATTTATTGTTTCTCTACTTATCGAATTTCAGAGTACTGTCGATGAATATTCTTCAGATTTTAACTCTGTGGTATCTCCCCAAACCCTCACCTGCCTGCTTTTACCGATAAATATGTATTGTTTCCATACCCATCGAACTTCAGAATAGCGTCAAATAATATTCTTCTAATTTTAACTATATGATATCTCTCTAAACTCTCATTTACCTGGTTTGTTTGATAAGGACAATGTATTGTTTCTTTACTTATCTAATTTAAGAATACTGTCGATGAATATTCTTAAGATTTTAACTCTGTGATATCTTTCTAAGCCGTCGTCTACTGGGGTTTATCGAGAAAGACATTGTATTGTTTCTATACTTACTGAATTTTAGAATACCGTCGATGAATATTCTTAAGATTTCAACTCTATGATATCTTTCTAAACCGTCGTCTATTGGGGTTTATCGAGAAAGACATTGTATTGTTTCTCTACTTATCAAATTTTAGAATACTGCCAATAAGCATTCTTCAGATTTTTACTGTGTGAAATGTCTTTATACCTTTACTTTCCTGATATTACTAGCAAACACAATATACTGTTCTTTTACTCATCTATTTTCAGTATACTGTCGATGAAGTTCTTTATAATTTTACTGTGCAATGTGTCAAGACCGTCACCTACCTGGTTTTATGGATAAGGATAATGTACTTTTTCTCCAATCCTGCATTTTCTCGGTCACAAAATAATGTTCCATACTGCAGTAAGGAAACACTACCCAAATGGTAGGAAGGTATGCCCCACCCGAGTGTGATATTTGGTTCTAAGCAGGACACATTCGTTAATAAATTGCCTAATATTGAATGAGCTTTCTCCCTTGTCGCCTTTCTAATGTTCCTGTCACGTCACTGTATGACATCCTGCCTTACATTTGGTGCATTTTTAATCTGTTAGAGTCTTGAAACAATTTCTTCACCTGTTCAAAATTTCAATCTTTTTCAAGGAGTGACTTTTATGCACAGTGGTTTTGAGCTTCATGTGCCGGACACCTATTTTTGTTTTATCGTTATTCCTTGCCACCATATAAATATATTTTTGTGCTTGCTTGCTATTTCTGTTTTTTAAGGTCTAAGGAAACTAATTCAAACTGTTGAATTTTCATACTAAAGTAAAACACCAGATTATTCCATTTAACTTAACATTCAAACTGTAATACTGACGATGGAGTAGAAGGCGAAGAAACACTGCTTGATCAAGTTTTCATAGTCAGATACTTACAGGCATTATTCGCAACCAAAATTCTTTAAGCTTTAAATCACAGCAACAATACATGAGTACCCTCTGATCAGGGAGTCAGGTAATAGAGATTAATCAAAAAGGGCTTATAGAGTAATACAACAGTATGAAAAGTAGACGTAACAACCAGTTGTATGTAAGAATCTAGACCAGATGAAAAAGAAAGATCAAGCCATTTCAAAGGTACTCCTTCCTTAAGTTTTTCATTTTTCCCACCAAGTGACGCCACAAGCCTAAAATTTATCTAATTAGAAGGAAGACCAAGGTTCGGCTTTTCACTTATACCCATGAGTTTTGTCGTGCCAAGCTTGAAACTAAACAGATATGTTTCAACAGTATGAAACAATTAAAAATGTACATTGTGCTTTGAACAAAGGTGGAGGGTGAGGTAGTACTCTAAAATGCATTTAGACATAAATGAATCACTACCATCTGATCCTACACAAAGAGGGTAGCTATAGCATCATAAGCAAGTTTCACAGACTGAGATCAAAGAAACATCTTACGGGAGGGAGGGATAAAACCTTCCAGTTCCGGGACTTACAAAGTTTTAAGTCGTAACAATTGGGGTATATTTCACCAGCTAAATGGGCAAGTTAGGCATTGATGGTAACTATGGCATAATCTGGTAATTCTAAAGGAGGGATTAAGTTCCCAAACAATTCTATGGGGCAGGAATCAGAAAGAGATCTGTCAAAGAACATATGTCTGTTTCACTAACATGAAAGTATATATCGTTTATAGGGTTCTAGCTTTCAAACATTATATCTTAACACTGTCACTACAAGGGGCCCTAACCAAGGCTAAAGAGACTCCTGGTGCCCGTAAAGTGATGCCATAAACCATAGGATACCAAGGTGACAATTCAGTCTCCCAATTACAATCATAACTGATTTCGTTGTCTAGGAGTTTGCTATCTTAGAGCATTTTTTAGTCTACATTGGAATATTTAGCAAATTAATATTTACTTGCGCATTTGAGGTAAAAATGGTCAAATTTTCGTAGCTATTGCGGAAAACTCGCCAGAGTAAACACAAATATAAAAGCTCTTTATGGACATAAATAAGAGACAGTGTTTATGTTGGCTGTTGTAAAGTAACACTATTTAATGTGTTACACTTCATATCCTTTTGAACCACGTGTTTAAAAGGTTTCTTCAGTGCAACAGTGACAATGCCTGAACAAAAGAAATAAGTCAGGAATATTATAAATAAATATTGCAAAAAAATTGTTGTTTAGAGACAGATAGAATAATCGCTAAATGCCAAGCATATCATTGCAAACTTCGACAAATGTTTTCCGACAGAGGAAAACTGCTACGCGTAGACAGGCAACATTAAACTGAAATAATAATTTGTTAATACTTTTAGCAGTACAAGCAATCCCAATAACGAACCAATGGTTGAATTAGCCAAGGCTATGTTTGTAGCCAAGATTCCTTTGAATAAATGAAACAATCCTGTGTTTAGTGAATTTCCATTGAAATACAGGCGTTGTCAACGCTCCGATGAGTTAACAATACATAAATATACGTGAAGTAAGAATGTACTACTCATATTGAAATGAAAAGAAAAGAATTTTGAAAAAGGTAACGTAGAATGCTGTTGATGAAACTACCGATGGAGTAGTGTGGTATGTGTGTCATTATTTGACAGTACTATTTGACCATGGTTGTATTTTCTCTTTAGTATTATACTGGATTTCTTTTGTTGGGAAATCACTCAACAATAGGAAACCTCGCGCTGGACAGATTCCGCGAAATGCTTGTTGAATATCACAGTATTCTAGTGTTTGTATAATACAGCGTTCCGTATCTCAAAAAGGGCGTCGATGGGTTACTGCTTTTTGTTTTGTGTGGTCTGTAGCACAATACACAGAGCGTATATAAAGTAATTTGGCAGGAATTCCTCTTGTCAAATTCACTAAACACGTTGAAAGTCGCACTGCCTGTGTCTGAGATAGAGTGACCAGACTTGACTAAATTTCTTAGGAATTTGAGTCAAAAGTAAAAAAAAAAGAAGTGCTCTCTGTGCTTAACATGTTTTTCCTACAATTGTAGTTCGTTCTAACTGTGCAAGAAAATTTATGTCTTACAACACTATTGTTTAAAACTTCATGGTCCTCTTTTGATTCTCACAAATAATATTCTATGGTATTTTAACATTTGATCCGATTACTCGTCACTGCTTGACAACATAAAAAAGACGGTGGAAATTTCAAAATAATTCTTTAAGGTTTCTATGCGCACTTCTTTTTGCTTAGCACTACTCTGTGCCTTTACAATATGTACTGAAGTAGAGAAAGATCTTGAAGTATGAAACATCTGCCTCATTTTTTTTAAACTTTATATTAAAAAAATGATTTACCTTAAGATGAGGTGTTAAATTTTTCTGACATATCTATTTTAGCTACAGCTGATTTCCATAAATTAAACACAGGACAAAACAAAATATAGTATAGGAGAAAGGTATGTTCTTAAATGTATTTTTACACAAAATATATTCTGTTATAATACTGATCATTGAAATCACAAATGTTATTCCATTTACTTTGTCCTAAATAACCATTTATTTTGGGTATCGTTCAGATAGTCAGTCTGTGTTGACATAATAAGATTGAGGTAGGTTTCTAAACTGGAAGTTCTCTGGAACCTTGGAATATATGTATGGCTCATCATTTTTGTCAGAAATGACATATTTTCTCCATCATTTATCAGACTGCATAACACCTATTTAAATAATCAAACAATACCCTCACGTAACTTGTGGGTGCTCTGTATGTATGTATATATATGCTGTTCTTGGATTCTGAATGCCACACATCAACAAAAAACTACTTTTTGCCTTGTAACAGAGAAAATATTACAACGATTGCAAGTATTCACTGAAGAAGACAGGAACTTGACCCGATCAAGATATAAATTTGACGAGGTGGTGTGCTTGTGTACCGACTCAGCCCCAATCAACCTTGTCCTACACAGCCAGTTTATCATAACAATGACATATTTAAATTACCAGCATGATAGCTAGGTAAGTTGTATCCTACTTTTTGTTCTATTAAAGATATTTTTCTCAATTTATGCTTGTCTTTAACATGATAAGTACCATCACAAGGGAGGAAAAACTTAACTCTTGGCTATAGAAATTTGCTTTCGTTTAATCTTTCATTCCTTTTTATACAATTTTACTCTTTCTGTGTAAAACATTTTTTCACAGGATGAAGAAGGATCTGTGAACTTTAATATGAGTATGTTATCAAACCTCTCACAGCAATTTTTTAATGAATGTTTCTAGCTTTGCTATTAACTGAGCGTAATTATATACATATACATATATATATATATATATACATATATAATATATATGTACAGGTATACAAACATACAGGGACAGCTGGCATAAAAATTCAAAATAAATATATTAGGAAGCTACGAGAGGGAAAAATGGGGCGATTGGGGTACTCCCTAAATTCTTACGATCAGGCACGATTGTTTAAGAATGGCTGTTAAATAAACAATCAACTACCATACATGTGGTAAGAAAAACACAGGATGCAGATAAATTATTAGTGAAGACAAATCCATTAACAGCAAGTATGAACACTAATCATGTTTCCCAACATTTTCTCCGAAGAATTAAATTCAGGAGATTAAATGTAACAGTTTTCTGAGGAAAAGTTCATGAATCTTCCTTTGTTGATGAGAGAAAAAATATAAAAGAAGAAGAGCTCGTTTGTAATATGATCGCTTTTGCACTTAAACGACAAATTATACCCTTGCATTACTGTGCCACTCCTAAGAATAGGGGAAAAACTCTATCATCACTTGTTGGAAGGTTCTTGCAGTCAAAGGCTGGGAGTATTTTTTTGGACTTTTTTTTATATTCAAGCTTGTTTTGATGGGGGTTTACTGTTATTAAAATATATGCACCTTAATGCAAAAGTTAATTTGATGTACATAGTATCAGACAAATACTTATATACAATTTTTAGACTTACACTTTTAAAAAGTAGCCAATTTTACAGGTGTACCTGACATTTTGGACTGTATTAAGCTTTCTGGTTAACTTCGCTCGTTCGGAAAATAAGAAAGGAATCCATTTGCGGGTTTTTTTCACAGCAAAGATTAAATAATTTTGTTAAAAAATTATCATTTACTTACGTTTGATAGATCACCCCTAACCAGCCATTGCCAAAAGAGATAAATATTTTTTCATCTCCGCATATCCACTCAAGAGTTTCGTATACAGATTCAGATGTCCTTTTTTTTTCAAGTAACTTTTGAGCAAGCACTGCCATCCTTTTAATTGAAGTCATTTGAAGCATCTCAATGATAGCCACTTTTCACAATGCGATTCATGTTCAGCTTCTGTCCAGTGTATCAAAAATCAAAGCCTAATACACACACTCTGGAGGGATGCTCGACTTCATGTAGTGCCCAATCTCACAGGGAAATTTTGAACCAATGCTTTTTAAATCAGTCTGTCATTGACAGATGCTTAACGACACCACATATTTTGGAAGAGTGGATGATGTGAACACATCTGCAAAAATGGTATAAAAATGGAATATTGGGTAATTGATGACGACAAAGTAAAACACATTTTCCTGGTACTGAATTCAATTATTTTTTGTTGTTTTATGATTTCCTGGTAAAAAAAGTAGTACTGGACTCATGCATTGAATAATTGAGTACTATACCCAACCACCCAGAAACAGAGAGAGAGGGAAAGAGAAAGAGAGAGAGGAAAAGAGCAAGTTAGAGAGAGAGAGAGAGAGAGAGAGAGAGAGAGAGGGGAGGGAGGAGAGAATTCGTATTATGGGAAGCAATAAAGGGTTTGTTACTCTTTTGTAACTCTATGCCCAGCTATGTATACTTGTTCACGTCCTTTTACTATTTTTTCTTAACAATCCAACAAGTAGTGCTCTTTAAAATATTTCCGCATTGTAACGGTGATCGCATGAAAACTGAAATAAGAACCGTGTTGGTTTTCTTGCATTGTTTATTTCAAATAGTACATAAGAACCAATGTGTTGGTTTGACAACTAATTTCGTAATTTCAAAATATCATCGCCTGTTTGATTGTAAGAATACGCCTTGTAAAAAACAACTTGCTGTAATTCTCTATATTATTGTATTGGTTGATAACCATTGACAAAGAAGAATGTATTGAAATATCAGCACATCTATTAAATTTTTGATACTATCGTCATCATCATCATCATCATCAGAGTCTGATGACATGGGAATAGATATATAATTATCAGCCTTATTTATAGTTTGGTGTCATTATAGAGTACCTTAAATACTAATTGTGACCGTGGCTAAAGGTTAAGGTCACTCGTAGGACCCAACGGTGTTTTGAGTAATGGTTTTTGTAAATAAAGAAATTTCAGATGGTTTGCATGATGCTTGTAGTAGTTGCTGTTGTCTTGTTGACCTTTGAGCCACTCGGGAGCCTACAAAAACAATAATTTCCTGGTCGTTAGTCCATTTGATTTTTTCCATTCAGCGTTGTTAGCAGTAGCAAAGTTATCATGCACATTTAGACAAAAAGAAAAACTGTCCAGGAGAGTACAAAACATTTTCTTAAGGAGTGAGAATAACGTTTTTCCAACAAAGATGAGGATGTGTGTAACCCCAAATTTAAAAGGTTTTGGAAAATTGCTGGACAATTACCATTCAATTATGGTTGTAGGGTAAAAATCATGAGTGGTAATGGAGGTCACTGAGACCAGAAATATTCCAGCAGTGGAGTTGTGAAATGGTAACTTAACTTCCTAGTCATAGTAAAATTAAATAGGTTCTCTTGGCTTAAGCTAACCAAGTGAAAAAAGGGAAAGAGATGCCACAGACATGTGTAAATTTTCTCTGAAGTCAATGGATGGTGATTGAAAATTATTCTTATTCATTTGTTAACCTTATAAATGGACCTAGCCAAAGAATATACAGGGTGTCTTTTTTCTGGTACCATAAAAGTTATGTTACCAAATGACTACGCCTCGGTTTTGACCTCTAATTGTTTTTTTCTCGTTGGCAGTACTTCTTTTAACTCTACTATCCAGTGAGTTGACAAGTGTTGGGGTTTTTGTTTGCACAACAATTTATAATTTCACTCATACTAAGATTCTTAGGTGAGATAATTTCAAAAAGTAACTTTGAAAGTATATTCGCTCCAGAGAGATGACCAACGAGCTCAGTTCATTTAAAAGTAAATGCAAAAAGGGTCTGATATACCTAGAAATCTTACCTAAATATCGTTGCAGTGATTTTCTATAAAATACTAACTGTCAGGGGTTAGGATATATTAATATTAATAATGATAATAATTGTGATAATAATAGTGATAATAATAAAAGAAATATTTATACAGAGTAAACCTTGCCAATATTATAAGTACTGATATTAATAAAGACCCTGTTTGAAAATTAAAGAGAAGTAAAAACATTGTAAAGGCTTAAAATCCCTTCAATAAGTATTGTTGAAAAATCCTGTAGTTAGGTAAATGGCTATAATCTTTCCAGATGTTCTTTAAGCCGATGCTTGATAACAACAATAAAATCCAAACTTTGAATGTCAGTTGGTAGTTCGTTGAAACAAGTTGGAGCTTGGAACCGAAAGGACTTTTTGAGGTTTCTGTTCTAACCCTTCAAGTGGGCATTGCAATTTTATTGTTTCTAGTGTCGTAATTATGGCTCTTTCACTATAGAACTCAAAATTAAAGATGGAAGTTCCTTGCAAACACTTGAAGATTTAAAGGTCTGCTATAAACTTCTTCTAATAAATATCATCATAAACCCACATTCTTAATCATACTCTCGACAACGCTAAATGATTGAAATGGCTCTTGCTGGAAAGTTTTCAAAATTTTTGCCCATTTTGTACGAGACCTTAGCGATGCTGAGCAACGCAGCGTTTTTGGCAATACAATTGCATTGTATATTGATTTAACTGCATGAATGTTTAGTGGTTGTTTCATTCTTTTCAAAAGCTTAATTCGTGCTCCGATATTCTTTAAAGCCTTTTGTACATACTCTTTCGTCTTTAGACTTGGGTCCAAAAGAACTCCAAGACACTTGTAACCAGTCGCAAAAAGTATCAAATGCCTATTCATTCAGATCCTTTCATCATTTTTAGAAAGCAGTCTTCTGGGAGTACCAAAAAGCATGGTTTCCGTTTTTCCGTTATTCAATAACCCTCCTGTTCTCTACTTTTGCAATGTTTACCATGAGCTTCATCTAACCCACTGACGTTTAAAGAAACACATATATGACAATGTCATCAACATACTTTAATCATTATGTTACAAAATTTACCATGCATTTAAATATTGAATTTGTCACAAAATCCTTCACCCCAGCAGGACTTATTGTGTGCATATCGTGGCAGCAAAAAATTAAACAGCTGTATTTTTTTTAATTTAAAAAAGTACTTTTCTTATACCATTGAAAACTAGATGATGAACAAATTTCTTAAGTAAACAAGACGTGTATATAGGAGGTGTTACAAGTTTGAATATTGCATGCCATTTTCTCTCTTTAACTCTTACCTTTCCCCCTTTTTTGATGCTTCCTACGTCCCTGACTTTTCCTGTAGCTTTCCACTGAAACTACCAAATTATTTATATCTTGAGGTCAAATAATTTATTTATTGCAGAAAAAGCAGGACACCAACCTTCATATCAGATGGTTTTCTTATCTTTTTGTCGACGCTTTTGTTCTTGCTTGTGTCTCGCTATTGGGAGAATGTAAGTTCTGCCTGGTTCCTCAAGCATAAAAAACATAAAACATAACCAAAGATAAACATAACCAAAACATAACCAAAGATAAAAGATTATTGACACTGTTTTACAAAAATAAAATTGCTAAGAAGAAGATATGATTGACTTTGAAAAATGTAAATTTTACAAAGTCATAGCATTTGTTGAGATCCAGCGGCCGAAAAAATTCATACTTAATAAAGAAACCAGTTGAAAATTCTACATTTGATAACTTGCGGAGAATCAAATAACTTCACATGTAGCAATGTGACAAGTGGTAATTTCCATGTATCTTTACAAGGTCCCTTTTTAATGATGACTAAAGGATATTTCAGAGCCAATTAGACGGAATCCTTTCATTACCAGAAACAAGTTTGGTTTTTCGAAAAGGGAGGGGGTTGTTGTTGGGAATAAATGAATCTCTCATTTAGGTGTGACTGAAGTACTGCCCATGAGCCGCATGCAACACGCAAAGGATTTTCATGCAGTCCGTGCAAACAAATTTTGGGGTTTTTTGAGTGAGTTGCCATTGTGTTGTAACAATATGCACCTTTACATCTTAATGAAACTATTGGTGGGCATCCCTGGCTATATGCACGGACACACTTTTCATATCCACACACTGACTAGATGAATTAATGGTTGCGCCTTTGAATTTTACATCATTGATCTGACAGCGTGTTTTGAGACTACCCTATTCAAATCACACGAGTATATGTAACACCCGTTACAGAAACCTGAATGACTTTGTGAAATAAAATGCAAAGATGTCAAATTTATTTTTATTTAGCTTTTGTCTCTTGGTTTGTGCTAAAGAAATATGATCAATTCTCAAAACTCTTTTAAAATAATTGAAATCTTAATTATGAAAGAACTCTAATAAAAAATACTGCGACAGCTATTACATTGCTAAATTCAGCAACTTTAAAATCTGTTCTTTCCATACGTAGGTACTACTGCTCGGGATACGCCGACCCTGCTCTGCAAGTAACTCTACACTGTCGCAATACAAAACTGCAGTTTCTAGTCACTTACGTTTCCTGACGATGGAAAAAGTATTTTTCGAAACGTTGGCCAGCTAGCTTTGCTACTCATGACATGATAACGTTCCTTTATCTATTGCTTCCACTGAGTCCATAATGTCTTATATTCACAAGACAGCTATAAGGTGTTTGTATTACATATAAAATCGACAACTCAAGAGATGCACGTAAATGGAACTACTCTTTGTGCAAGTAGAAGCCTATTTTATTTGGCCGTCCTGTACGTAGGTGAATACAGTGCAAAATTGAATGAAATGGTTAAATTTTAAAAGATGAGTTTTAAAAACAAAATTATTATTATTATTTTATTATTATCAATTAATATTACAGCTTATGGTATAGTGTTGCTGGTTGTTTACGCCAAATATCAAGCCACTGCTTATACCCTCTGATATTCAAAACATTGCAATGAATTTTTACCGTTTCTAGTCGGCACGCTTTCTGTAGTGTTCCCAAAATAATGTTCGGGCTGATGTGGTGCCTTCGGGTGCCTTCCAATTGGGGGTCTTTCTAGTTTGCTTAGTGACCATTTCTGTAGTAACAAAAAGTTCTTCCTGTTTTGGTTAGTTGCATTCTTCTCTTAAACTTTCTAACTATTCAACTTCCCTATTATGCTGTTTTTCTTCACTCCAAAACTCCAGGCTTTCCTCCGCATATGGTATTTCATTACCACCAGGGTTACCTTACCTTAAAATCAGCAAACCATTTCTTTTGATCGAATCTAAACAATCTATTTGCCCTATATTGAGTCACTCTCTTATTATAACGATCTACTTTAGCCTTCTTTGCTAGAACTCTTTGTTTAATTTCTTCTAATACAGTACCTAAACCCTTTTTCCTTTTCCTAAATCTTGTGAATAGTTTCTCAATTTTTACTGTGGATCTTACTACACCATTCCTATATCTGGTGAGTAGGTTAATGCATTTTTTAGATCTTCGATACTGGCCTCTATTCTGCATTTCCACCATGGCTCATTCCTTGCTTTCCCATTCTTCTTGGATTTTTTAAGTCCGAGCTGCCTTGACACCCACACAGAACATGCAATAATCAGAGTATTAGTTTCAGTTATATCCTCAGTGTCCAAGAATCCTAATACGCTGTCAACATTTCTTCACCACCTCATTCAGTCTTTTAAATTCAACCGTTAATCATTATTCCTTCAGCTGTCTCTCCAGCGTTATAGATCTCGTTCAACTCGTTCACCATTTGCCTCTCCTCTTGCGAGGCTTCCTCAACAGTAATGTTTAACTCATGTCTAACTTCTGGTTCAGTAATATCAACAATGTTTTCAGCAAAATTAGCGCTTTCATTTACAGGAGCTGTCGTTTTGTTTTCAGGTGCTAACACTCTTCTCCTTATCATTTCTAGCTCAAGGTCTGTGAACCACCCATTCATTCTAATTGCACGTGCTTGATCACAAATTCTTTGTTCCATTATGCCAGCAAAAGGTCCTCTATCTAGCCATTCTCTGTGCAATCGTTGTCTGTAGCCTTTGACAGGGACACCATTTTCATCAAAAGGATTCGATCGATAGTAACACTCCATAACCACAATAATAACTTCTTTTTTCCACTTCGTTCTTTTAGTATTTTGAGGATTTCGTGGGATAACGACCTGAGAAGCCTCGTTCCTTCCCCTGCCGGACGAGGGACCTCCACAAAAAGTTCCAGCCCCATTCACGTTGTTATTTGATACATTTTTTCTAACACTCATATTGTAATATATAAGGATAGGTTTGTGTAAGGTTTTCCTTCCCCAGTAGTTTTTTTTAGACACCATCTCTAGGGTAAGCTCATTCGCCCACGTCGAAACTCCACAACCGGATGCAGTTTAATATCATACCCAGCACGTATTATCTTACACTTGGTAGTATATACTTCATAGTTATAATGGAAGAAGAAATCAAGTCACTTCTCATAAAAGGGAAAAAATTCGTTATTATCCCCTGCCAATCCGGATCATGTCTTGTAGACAGTAGCCGCACACGAAACTTGCAAACGCCATGCTGTAGGTTTTATGATCAGTTTGTCTCGCCATGCCTTGATATTTTCTATAACACACAACTCGCAGACGTGGAAATGTCTTCCTAAATTCAATTTTTACATTTTAAATCGAATTTAACCAACATTCGAGAAAAATTTTATCTTCGAGTACTTTTTATTTGAAAGCATTAGTTCTTTGATCTGTTGTTGAATGGCGGAAATGTAAACACGATTATTATTATTATTATTATTATTATTATTATTATTATTATTATTATTCTTCAGTCATTTTCTGTTTTCATTTGCCTTTTTTTAAGATCAAGCACCGGGTCACTAACAGTGACCTAGGGTGAATGAAATTGGAGTAATGTAAAGTAAAAATAATTTTGTATTGTATCCTAATTGTATAAAAACAGAATTTGTTACGAAGTATAAAAACAGTACAAAATAATAACATTTAGTGGACAGTTTACGAACATCAAATAACAGTTGACAGTAAAAAAAATATTTGTAGATAAAAATGGTTATTTAAATAGAAAGCGCTCTTCTCAAAATATGTGCAGTACTATTAAGGACTATTTTCTGGACTTCGTTTAGTGATGGCTCTCCTGGAATTGTCTTAAGGTAATCAGTGGTTTCTTTCTTTATTAGGCCAAGGGCACCCACTACTACTGGGATTGTCTTTGTTTTCAGGTGCCACATCTTTTCAATCTCAATCTCCAGATATTTGTATTTGGATAATTTCTCAAACACCTTAGCAGAAACATTCCTATCTGACGGTACACTCATATCAATGAGTAAGCAGGTGGTATTGCTCTTGTCCTTGACAATAATGTCTGGACGGTTTGCATGTATCGTCCGATCAGTATGGACTGGAAAGTCCCAGAGAATGGTGACTTTTTTCCTTCTGTGACTGGTTCTGGATGGTGCCCTTACCAGTTGATTTTAGTTTCTATGGAGAAAGTATTGAGAATTTTCCAGTGGAGATATTGACCAACCCTGTCGTGGCAGTTTTTATACTCGTTGGGTGTCAAGATAGAGCAACCTGAGACAAGGTGGTCAATCGTTTCCAGCTTTTCCTCGCAGAATCTACATCTTTCGTCTGCTCCATTGTGCAACACATTGGCCTGATAATTACGCGTGAAAAGACTTTGGTCCTGAACGGCAAGAATAAAGCCTTCCGTTTCCCCTTTCAGTCCGGCGCTCCTCAGCCACTGATGGGTCGCCGCTTCGTCCACATCAGCGTTTTTGCTTCGGGTTGCATACTGTCCATGGAGGGGCTTTTCTTGCCACCTAGACTCCAATTGTTTCAAACCATTGTTTTTCGCGGCTATCTTTGTTTTGCGGGCTATTGTCGTGGGTTGTAGATGGTTGTTGTTTTCCTTATTTAGATCTATGTCCAGCTGACGAGAAAATTTAGCTGATTCTTTAAGAACTGAATGTAACTTTTTTGAATTTTCATGTACGTTAACTAGTTGCAGCATCCAGTCATCGGGGTTTTTTTAATTCAGAGAGGCCTATAGTAGTTATCTTGTATGACAATTCAAGTTGTATCATGCCCCTACCTCCTTTACTTCTGGGGATGTGAAGACGACCAACGGATTTAGGGTGATGCATTCTGTGGCAGGTGAATTGATTTCTAATTGTTTTGTCGAGATTTCTCAATTCGCTAAGATTCCAATTAATGACGTTAAAACTGTAATTTACCACTGGTACTGCAAGAGAGTTGATAGCAGTAATTTGTTTTGAGAATTAAGTTCAGTTTTTATTATTAATCTCACCTTACGTAGACATTCTTTCCTGATTTTTTCTTTCATCTTAGAATTCTGTATGCCATCTCCTTCATTAACGCCTAAATACTAATTCCTCCTGTTCTAATTCCTTGATTTCAAACTCATCATCTAACACAATGTTGTCTGTACTTTCCAACTGTCCACGCTTAAAAGTAGCTTTAGCGCACTTATCCAAACCAAATTCCATACCAATATCATCGTTAAATGCCTTTACTGTTTTCAACAGTCCTTCAAGCTCACCATCATTACAGGCATATAACTTCAGGTCATCCATGTAAAATAGATAATTTATCTTCTTAGTACCGATTTTGTATCCATATCCTGTATCGCTCAAAATTTGAGAGAGAGGTATAAGTGCCATGCAGAATAAAAGAGGAAAGAGAGAGTCACCCTGGAAAATTCCACACCTTATGCGCATTCCATTAGCAGTCAAAATTCCGTTAGAGTGGGAGAGGGTAAGGTTAGTTTCCCATAGCATCATAGAATTTCTAAGGAAGTTAATTAGTACGGGGGAAACTTTGAAAGTTTCTAGACAACGTAGGATCCAGGAATGAGGAACACTATCAAAAGCCTTTTTGTAATCTATTCAGGCAGTATTCAGGTGTTTTTGTTTGGTTTTGGCATTTTCTAGTATCATTTTATTAATTAGCAATTGGTCCTTGCAACCATATGATCCTTTCCGAAAACCTTTCTGTTCAATTGGGAACAAATTGTGATCTTCCATGTGTGAATAAGTTCTTTCAGTAAGAATTGAGGTCTAGAGTTTGTAAGAGGTCGACAGGCAGGTAACTGGGTGGTAGTTTTTTGGGTTTGCTGTTTCGTTATTTTTTGCGAGGAGATATGTTGTACCTAGGCAAAACCATTTGGGTGTTGTTGTTGGGTCTGTCATCAGTTTGTTGAAGTTTAGTGCTAGTTTTTCATGTGCTGACTGTAGGGTGCCAAGCCAGAAGTTCGGGATTTGATCAATTCCTGGCGATTTCCACTTGTGAGCTTTCTTAAGAGCTCTCCGTGCTTCGTCGACTTGTATGTCTTCCCATCCCTGTTCAGGGATATCATTTGTATTGCTTTCGAAATTAGTCAACCATTCAGAGTTTTCGTTATGCCTTTTATCTTTTCCCCAAATATTTTTCCAGAATTCTCGTACTTGTTCTTCTGACGGTATTTCATTTACACTTATGTCTGACTTTCCTATTTCTCTGTAAAATTTGTTGGTGTCTGTTACAAAGATTTTATTTTGTCTATAGAATTTATTCCGTTTAACGTACCTTTGCACTCGCTGAGCCTTAACTTGTAGTTTTTGCTTTAGTTCTTCCTTAATGGCTGGTATTTGCTCTTTCCTTTCGATTTTATACCTTCGCAATACCTTTCTAGCTTTACCAGATCTTATTTCTTTATCCTTTTGAAGTTCTTCTAGCAAAGAGATTTCTTTTCTAAGATTTCCAATTTCTTTATCAATTTTTACTTGCCATTTAGGTTTACTTGCTTTTCGTACATTATTTCTCTTTCGTTTAAGTTTAACACCACACTTTTTCTGGAGTACTTTTCCTGTAGCATATATTAACTCATTCAGTTCAGTCAAATTTGGGTCTATTTCGTTACAAAGTTGTTTTAGGGCTGCATTGCCAACATCCATGATATTTCTGTATTTGTTGGTATGACGGATTTTCAATAAAGACTCTCGATTCTTAATGTCTGTATGCTGGACAATAGACAATTCCTCCAAGATTTCCGTTCTCGTCTCAATCATTTGCTCATGGTTCAACTCCCGTTCCCGTTCTTCATCATTCTCCAAACCTTGTCCAAAAACACTTTCATCTGCTACTACATTCACAACACATTCCTGAACCTCCTCGCCTTCCTCTTCCGGGCCATTTTCTCGAGTATCATTTAAAAGAGTTTCCTCAATTTGTGCAATTTCAACATCTGTCAATTTCTTGCTGCGCATAATATATCTTCTTACGTTTCCTAAACTATTTGCGTCCAAGCCTTCCATTTTGTCACTCTCACTGTTACGTGAGCACCATGTAATAAAAGTGTTCTCAGTGTTGTTTGTTTGAGGTTTTTCAAATGCGTAATAGAAACAATACATTACTTCCTTGTACTCTTCCCTGGTCCATCTTTTTCTGTTTGGCTTCTGAATTTTCTTAGGTGGTGAGCCAGCAGGGCCAGGGGTGGGATTTCTCCCTTCCTGGTGACCGTGTTGACCATTGTTTGGGGAAGAGGTAGACCTAGTAGCAAATTTTTCGAAATCCTCAGCCTGGTCACTCACTGAGGCACGCGCCCCTTGTTGATCCGCGGGATGGGTGATGCGGCATAATTTCTTTTTATTTCTGGTTTCCAGTTGATATAGGGAGCTGGATATACCGCGCCAGTCACAACCTGGTATTTCTAGTCCACGCGGATCGACAGACTTACCCCCGCCAGACGTCAACCCGGTACTTCATGCAGTTTTTTGTCAATACCCAGTACAAATTATTATTATTTATTATTATTATTATATATTATTATTATTATTATTATTATTATTATTAGTAGTAGTAGTAGTAGTAATAGTAGTAGTATCGGGTGGCGAAACACCATCTAGTGGATGGGTGAAAAACCCACATTCAGCGCCCAGCGTCAGACCAGCTAAGTTGAATGCAGGCACATGTACTCCAGCCACAAGAGTGAGATTAATACATTAAAATATATCTTAGTACTAGTACAAAGGCTGGTATGGCAGCATTAAATTCAGACTGGATATTGCTTATTACCCTGTTTGGTGGCAAAAACAACAATAAATGGACACAAAATCTCTGTTGCAATGTATGCCAAAGGGCATTTATTATTATTATTATTATTATTATTGGATTAACTAACAATACAATTTCCATCCTATATATCAAATTACAAGATACTAATGAAAATGATAAAGTCAGTCATTATCATCCAATCCTGCTCACGGTAGCTTATGGATAACAATCCGACCATTTTACTACCCTGAACAGCCCTGGATGGCTTGAGCTACCAATTTTTGTTAGCTTCACACAAGACACCTTAAGTCAATAGTCCCGATAACACTTTTCTGATGATCGATTCGCTTTCCCAAATTACTGTCTTTTGGATTTCTCTCAATAATGCTTGGAGTTCTTTCTCATTATCAAAGTCAAAGATTTTTTGAATGTCCGTTTTCAGTTCTTTCATTCCTCCACCGAGACATCCAACAACTATTGGAATCATTTTTACTTTATAAGCTTTCCGTCTTTCACGTATCTCAAAACATAATTGTTCGTATTTCTTAATCTTTTCTTCTCGTTTAAGACGTCGGTTCATTTCATTTGGACATGCCATATCGACTAGCAAAATTGTTTTCTTCTCTCCATCTTCTAAGGTAAGATCGGGTCTCCTCGCGGTGCAGTTCGTTCTCATTCGGTGTTCCCAATCCCAATACAGCTTCTTGCCTTCATCCTCTAACACTTTACCTTTTCCCCATCTCTGGGTGTACCACTTCGTTCCTTCTGTAAGTAATCCTTTCTCCGTTGCCCATTTGACTGCCAAAACTTTGAGTGCATTGTTGTGTCGTTTCACGTATTCTGATCCTGCAAGCTTTTTACATCCAGACAGGAGATGCTGTATTGTCTCTCGCGGTTCCCCACACAACCTACATTCATCGGTATCAATGAGTCCTCTTATCTCTTTCCACCCTCTTGATTTCACCATCTGCTCCTGTAAAGTGAATATTGATGCCGTTTTTCTTGGATCTGTATTGCACTTTAATCATACGTAGTCTTCCTTCTCGTATCTCAATGTAATCTCGCTCTGCAGTGGTTTCTCTGCTAACCTTATTTCGCGGTTTCCTTTTTGTCCTGAATGTAACTGCTTCTTCAGCTTTTTCCACGCTTCCTTCCAATCATCAAATCTCTCTTTACAAATTGTTACATTTCCTTCATCAAATGTTACATCTATAGCCACCTTTTTCACTGCTGCTTCCGCATCTCTCTTTGATAAGTAATGCTCTTTATTCATTTCATGTTTCCACGCTACCCTGATCCAATTGTCAGTCGATGTTGACATATAACATGCTACTCTTGTTTTGGTCTCGTCATACACATCTTTGAAACTTTTAAGCCCTCTTCCACCATCGCACCTTTTTGCGTATAATCTCTTATCACATGTTTGTCTTCCATGGAAACCTTCTCTCCGTAGAATACTTTTCACAATTTTATCTAGTTCGTCTATTTCTCATTTTCATCACGTACCTTGCCACTGGTATTACACGGCAATTTATAGCTTTCTTTTAATTTATAGCTCTTTCTTCACTCTCTCCATTACTCTTTTTACATCGATTTTATCCGCTTGTTCACACCCCAGGAATTTATAAATTTCGTTTTTGTCTGGGTCAAACGCGTCCATCTTTTCTTCCAACACTGTCAATCCATCTCCTTTAACCATTTTCCCTTTTTTGAAGACTATTTCCGCACATTTGTTTACTCCATAGCAAGCTCCAGTGTCCATACTCGCTTTTACTATAATCTCGTTGACAATCTCGAGTTTTTGGTGACTTTCTTGGTAGATCTTCAAATCATCAATAAAAAGACTATGTGTTATTCTTTTCACTCTTTCGCCATCTTTGTTTCCCATTTTGTAGCCATCCGTTTCCTCACTCAGCATTGCCACTGGAACTTCTGTCAGACAAAATCCAATTGGGAGAAACTGTCATCTTGCAAAATCCCCTTCTTAAAATTTATCTTACGGCTGGTGATGGTTTTCTCATTCTTTGTAACTTCTAATTTAGTTTTCCATACTTCCATTAGTTTACTGATGACACTGATAATATTTTCTGGCACTTTCATCCATCTGTACACTCTGATAATCCAGTCATGTCTGACCATGTCGTACGCCTTTTCATAGTCATAAAATGCCACTGCTACATTTTGTTGGTAACCTCTCACTTCATTTATAATGGCATTATCTATGATCAATTAATCAACTGTTCCTAAGACTCCTGAACATGTTCCAAGCTGACTCCTGTCCCAGATGCTATTCCTATTTGCATGTTCCTTCATGTAGTTTCCTACCATGCCAGTGAATACTTTGTAACAAGTGATGAGAAGACATGAGCCTATAATTTCTCTCGTTACTCAAATCTTCCGACTTCGGTAACAGTACTGTCCTTCCCTGTGTGATCCATAAAGGTATGTCATCAGGCTGTTCAATCCATTGGTTGAAACATCTCACCATGGATTGCCATGCACCTTTAAGCTTTTTCCACCAGAAATTTGGAATGCCGTCAATTCCTGGAGCAGACCAATTCTTTCTTTTTCTGACCGCCTCAAAAAGTTTCTTCTCATCAATTATTAAGGCTTGTACATCCGTGACCTTTTCTCTTATTTTATTTGCTATTGTTTTCATCCATTTCCTGTATGGGGTTGGAGTTTCATCCTCCCATATACCAGCCCAAAATTCTTCAAACTTCTCCATTTCAGGTACCTTGCCTTTTGTTTGTTTTCTCTCTTGTGTCTTTCTGTAAAGCATGCCTTGATCTTCTTGAAACATTCTGTTGTTACGTATCTTTGCATCTCTATTCTTAACATGTTTTAGCTTTGTGCGTCGGTATCTTAATTCGTCCAGCGTACTTTCTTTCAACACTATTAATTCTTCTTGTTTTCCAAGTTGTAGTTCAGATCTTTCTCTCAGTTTCTGCAGTATTTTCTTTTCCTTTCTGGTTGATTTCCTTTTAGTCTTCCTCCTGTGTATTTCATTAGATGTCCACGCTAAAATCTGCCTCAATGATTTTATCTTTTCCTCGCTTTTTCTTATCCTTCTGTTTTTCTGGTTCGGATAACTTGTTTCTTTTTTCCTCTTTCCGTTTCTTTTTATTCCGCATCTCTCTTCCAATGTCCTTGCCATCGCGTAGACTGCATCTACCACTTTACAGATATCAACATTGTTAGTGAGATGCTTTTCTAACACCTTGTTTGCAGTGTCAATTTCCTTTTTTGGAAGCCCTTTTTTCAACTTTACTAGTCTTTCTCTGTTTGCAATACTCTCTTTCGTTGTCGTCGTCAGTGTAGCTAGTACATCTTCAAATCTCATTCTCAAAATCATAGTCTCTTCTTCTTCGTTATTTTCGTTTTCACTTTCGTTTTCCGAACTTTCACCATTTTGACCGAATTCATTGTCGTTTTCTTCTGGCTCAGCATTCTTAATCATGTTGTCCTTCTCTTCGTTCCTATCTTGTTCAACATTTCTCTGGTCAATATCTTGCGGCTCCATGTTTTCTCCATCTCTGACCTCTATGAGATTGAGTAAAGATTTGTCTTTCCGAAATCTCCCTGCATTGTCCCTCAACGTTTGGGCACTCATCTGATTATCACCATAGATTTCATCCCACGCTTCCTTCATTCTTTTCATGAATCCTCTTCCTTTCTTTCTTTCGCATTCTTCTATTTTCAATAGATTTACCTGCATCTCATTTGTCCATTTTCTGCTGACATTCGGTACATTCAATTGTACTAATCTCCTTCCACTTCCATCAGAAGCACCATCATTTGCCATTTCTTTCTTAAATCTGGTTGCATTATCACGGAGATTTTGTTTCGAAACATGACTTTTGTCAGGGAATGTTTCGTCTCATTTTCTTTTCAGTCTCATCAAAAATCCGGTACCTCTAGTTCTCTCTTCATCTGCGACTCGGACTAACCACTTCTTCTCATCATCAGTATATGTTGATAAGTGGTGTCTTGTTTGGGCCTCTCCATTTGGGACAGCTCTGTTTCCAGCCACGTTTTCTCCCTGGAGTGCTCCTTCTTCGCTGTTATTAATGTGATTTGGTTGAAATTGATTTTGATCTATATTTCCCATAAAACGTTTTCAAAATAAGCACGGGTCACAAGTCGATCTAGAGTTGTCCGGCTCTCTAGACAAGGCAATTGATTTTGGCAGTGTTGCCACTTCTACCAGGTTCCGCGATCGGTGACCTCATAACGCAGCGGCCATTCACCCATATCGGCACGGTACCTTCGGGTTGCGAGTATAATTAATCGTGTAACCTCCACTAGATGATTTGCCACTCAAGACTAAAGAGTATCATCTACCCATACAATTGTTTGTGTAGCTTCCACTAGACGGACTGTCTTCCCAAACTAAAAATCACCGGTTTTTAAGGTTGATAATCGGATCGTGACCCACAGCCTTAAATGCTCAACACATATCTTAGGGTTCCGAGTAAGCATGCTTTTTGCAATGTTATAAAATACATGTTCTCATTAACACGACTCAGCCACAATCGAAAATTAGTGGAAATGGCTCCTAGTGCCCCGATGATAACTGGGGCAATTGTTACCTCTTTACAGTTTCATAATCTCTGAATCTCCCATTTTAGGTCTTGATACCGATCCAGTTTTTCTCTTTCCTTTTTATAACACGTGTGTCGAAGGGACATGAAATATCAATAATTTTACATGCTTGCTTCTCTTTGTCCAGGATCACAATGTCTGGTTTATTGTGTTCTAACCCTTTTTCAGTATGGATGTTCATGTCCTACAAGATCTTAACGTCACTATTTTCAAGGGTCGGTGGTTGCACCATTGTTCAGAATGCTCAAGATTGTTTTGTTTACAAAGCTGCCAGTGAATTACTTGGGCTACTTTATTATGCCTCCAGGGTTTGTATTGTTGTTGTGCGAGACATTTGCATTTGGAGACAATACATGTAATGGTTTCGTCACGTTCGCCACATAATCTACAGATGGGTGAGATATTTTCTTTGTCTATGTAATGCTTAATTGAACGAGTTCTAATGGCCTGCTTTTGTGCAGCCATCAATGTTCCTCCCGTTGCTTTGTTCAGATCATCATTTTGAAGCCAGCCCCAGCTCTGAGGGTCCCTGAATTCAGTACTGCTGAAGAAGGCATTATGAAGCTTCTTGCCCTACAGGTTTTGCTTGTGTTGATTCATAACAGTTGCCTTATCCATGTTGGTGACAATTGTTCTTTCCTCTAAGCTATCTCTCAAAACATTCTCCTCATTGTTATTCATATACTCAAACAAACAATGTTTTTCAATCAGAACACAGTCATAAACACTTATTATACCACTTCCGCCTTCTGGCCTTTTCATATAGAGTCAGTCAGTATCTCTCTTCCTATTAAACATATTAAACATCGTTAGTAACTTCCTGGTTTTTTGGTCTAATTTCTGAAACTCAACCTTTCTCCATTCAACAATCCCTGCACTATTCCTTATAATTGATACAGCTCTGGAGTTAATGGCAGTAATCATGTTCCTACTATTGAGCTTCGATTTCAGTAGTTCTATTACTCGTCTTACATACTCTTTTTTCATGTTAGTTATCCTTCATCGTCTTATCTTTAACCCCGTCGGCTTACAAAATCCCAAAGTTTTTATATCCTTTTTCCATATCTATTTCTTCTTCTCCGATGGCATTTCTATTCCTTCGCTATGGTGGTGTTTTCCCTTCTTCATGATACGCCACACTTTAATAACGAATTCCATCCTAATGTCACTGCTATATATTTTCACTGTATTAAGGACATTATCAAGTTGATTTTCAGTCTTTCCAAATAATTTCACATCGTCCATATATAGCAAATGGTTTAATGTAGGGCCTCCTTTTCGGAAATGGTAACTAGCTTTGACTTCCCGCAATATATAGGAAAGTGGAATATAGCATATTACAAAGAGAAGTGGGGATAAGCTATCCCCTTGAAAAATACCTCGCTTTATCTTAACTCTCCCAAGGCTGTGGTTGCCAGATGTCAGCTCTGTCTCCCAGGTCTTCATACATTTTTCTATCAAAGTTTGAATGTTCTCAGCAACTTTGAATATTTCTTGGCATCTTAGGATCCAGGAATGGGGGATCATATCAAAAGCTTTCTTGTAGTCGATCCACCCCAGCCCCAGACAAATCTGCCTTCTTTTACAGTTCTTAATTACTGCTTTATCTATAAGGGGCTGGTCCTTAGTGCCTCCAGATCCCTTTTGGCAGCCCTTTTGTTCCTCTGGTAACAACCCGTTCAAGTCAAGGTGTAAGTAGATTTCTTCTGACAAGATGCTAGTAAACAGCTTCCACAAAAACGGTAAACAGAAAATCGGTTCGCAGTTCGTACTTTCCTTCATGATGAGGACAGTTCGACCCTTCGTAAGCCACTCTGGCACTATCCCAGATGTAAGACAGTCATTGAACATAGCAGCGAGAAGAGGGTGCAGAAATCTAATGTTCTTAATCCAATAGCCCAAAACTCTATCTGTCCCAGGAGCCTTCCGATTGGCCAGTTTACTTACTTTTTTTCCTTAGGATTTGACATGTCACACTGAGATATGTTTGCTTTTCTGTCACCTTATCAACATCTCTTGCAACCCTTTCTATCCATTCTGCTTTCTCATTGTGGAATACGTCTTCCCAGATCCCTCTATAAAATTCATTGGTTGCTTCTGCAATAGGTATTTCATTTTCTTGTCTTTCTATCCCTTCCAGGCGTTCAAAAAGTCTTCTGGTTGTTCTGAAAAGGCCTATTTTGTTGAAATTGCTCTGTTCTATCCTCATACCTCTTTCTCTTACCACTTTTCTGCAATAATTCTCTGCTTTACCTCCTCGATGACGTGCAAGAATCCTTTTTGAGTAACATTGTATTTTGCATTAATTTTCTTTTCATCTGTTCTCTTCAGGTTTGCTACTTTTTAGCTGTTCTAGTTTACTTATAACTTTTCTCAGGCTCTGTATTTGCCTATTCAAACGCCTTTTCCACCAAGGTTCTCTATCACTATCAGGTTGTTTTCTTACTATACCAAGCAATTTAGTAACAACACACGCCGATGCTTTTAAGAAATTATTACAATGCAAAAGATCTCGAGGATTAAGGTATGGAAAAATATAATTAATCTTTTTTGTCACCTATTTCAAGGCCTTTCTGTCATAGAATCTGAGACTTATTGGACCTTCAATGCTATCGTTCAGTAATTCCTCGTGAAGAACTTTCAAGATTTCAATTTCTTCTTCTAAACCGTCTGAATAAGCTGGGAAAAAGGCAGGGCCGCTACTCCATGAGAAGTGGTTCTTCCTCCTACCAAAAGAGGTTGTGTTTTAAGGTGCACAGCCACCAGTGTTTTTATCGTGACACCATCACTTGTGGAGTTGCCACCCTAAAGAGTCCCCTCTATCCATGAGGCAGACTAGCCCCCGCTGGATGCCAACCCAGTATTTCTTGGTTTCACAGAGAGCTAACAGGTACTACCCCTTGTTCAAGGGTGACCTGGAGGTACCTGTGGCAAAGAAAATTGTGGCAAAGAGTATTGTGGCAAAGAGTACTGAGTATTGGAGCAACACACGTGATCAAAGTGAATCTCAAGTGTGGTATGGAAAATCCAGCAAACCAAGCATGGCAACCTATTTGATACAGATAAGTCATGATAATATATTACAACCGAACGCTTGTGATTTTCTGTCTCTTTATTTGTAACGCAGGTGGCCTTTTGAATTGGGCCCATTGAGAGATGATCAGTTAGGAAATACTTTCCAATCAAAGCGGTATAGGTTAAGGGTCAAATGCGGTACATCAAAAGTGATATCCATTTGTTCCCATCACGTCTAGTTTTTTCTACCCATGCTACACCTAGTTTTCATAAAAAATTCTGCTTTAGCATTGGGAAAAACTTTCTTCTGGTCATGGGATGTCCTTTCAAACCAATAAAGAGGGCTAAGATGTGATTGTTGCCATTCTTCTTCATCTAATTGATGCTGATATTCTGATTGAATCACAACTGACCTCTGGATTTCTTTGGTTTCTTGTTAATCCTTTCATGGGGCCATTCACATGGTATGCAAGCAGTTTTCCCTATTATCGCTAATTGGCTGAGTATTCACAACAAGGTGACATTTCAGTCAGTCAGTCATTCAGTTGCGTTTTTTGTGGTTTCCTGTTTCCACTTGAGATCTGAGAAGAGA
>RDPX01000223.1:1131743-1288095 GCA_003991215.1 Morbakka virulenta
AGTCAGGATTATACATAGTACCTAGGTAAATTTGTGTTTTATAGTGATATTATCAATGAAAATGTTAGAAATCCTTGCAGTTTCCAGAAAAAATTGCTACATTGTTTCAGGATTACCAACACATTTAAAAATAACCAAAAGCAAATGATGCACCTAATTTTAAGTTATGAATCAATTTTTAACTGTTAATAAGGGAGTTTTTATGACAAATTTTCTTGCAGCTATCGCATGAAAATTGTCTGTTTCTTACTTATTATCTACATAGAACTATGACATTTGTTTGTGAGTCCAGGGATAATCTTTATGTCCCATCCAAGAATCAGTAGTGTTTTCGAACCATGCTTTGATCAAAGTCGGAATCCACAGTTTTCTTCTTGAAGTACAGTTGACAAAAAAGGTTAATTTGGTAGTAGTGTCATTTAAAAAACATAAGTGGCAAACCAAGATTGTAAATAATACCACACATATTAATGAGCTCGTACAAGTACAAAAAAAGTAATATCGTCAGTGTAACGTATAAAGACACGATACGCGTCATTCAGGGGAGAATCATTAGTTCGCTTTATTGTATGTAGTATGCTTCTCAGCCTTTTGGCTAAGATCAAGTGTAGAGCTTTGGTCTCTCCTTGGTCGGGGCTTTGGCTTTTGGGCCTAACCATACAGGCCAGGGGTGTCGAGATGCTTGTGCCTTGGCAGAAAGACAACCAAAGAGGCAGGGCCTTCCCACGGGGAGTCCTGGAGGGACGATCCGTGTGTCTTGCATATTATGGTGCCTTGCATGCTTTTTGTACCGCTTTTTCTTGATCTGTTGCTTTCCGTCCGGTCTTTAATGGATGAATATCTGTGAAAGACAAAAATGGGCCCACTGTTTACCAGGGGTTCCATCAATGAAAGGGCCAGTATGTGACATTAGAAACCATTGTTGAAATTTTATACGATTTAAGCAATAAAATAAAAAATGACCTCGTTATTTTAACGTTTACTGGGAAAGCGATAAATCAGTTGAGAATCTACTAGGTCGCATAAAGAAAAAAAAACACTTGACAACCGAACAAACGAGCTGCCTTTTCGGGAGTTCTCTAAGTCATTGGTGAGGAGCCATGGCTTAATGGTTATTGCAACTTCACCATTACCAAGAATTCCGGGTTCGATTTCCCGAGTGGGTGAGTTTGGAGCTTCACAAAAGAAAAAGCCATTGGTTGGCGTCAGGAAGGGCATCTGTCCAAGAAATTCCTCACTGCCGAATCCAAGTCCTTATGAAGGGCACGGTCTGAGCAGAAAAAAAAACTAAGGAAACGATATATATCCCTTTAAATATAATCATTTTTTAATTTTTCCAATATGTATTTGCAAAAAGTCAGGCAAGAACAATATTTTAGCTAAGTCTTAGTCTCCTTTGAAGTATTAATTTTAAAAACTAAGGCAAAAATAAGATTATCGTAAAATTGATATAATAGATGGAGAGAATTTTGCACCGAATTGGATTTGAGTTTTGGCCTGTGGCTGTCATGATTACATGCTATGCCACCTACCACATAATTTCTACTTTTGGTATTGACATTTAACTGCATCCTGTTTCGGAGTTTCGACACGAGATTGAGATTACCCTTTGCCACAACTACCTGCACGTCACCATTGAGCAAGGAGTAGCAGCTCTTACCTCTCCCATGGACCAGGAAGTACCAGGTTGGTACCCGATCGGGGTTAGTCTGTCTCATGGATGGGGGAACATTTAGCTTTAGTTGGCAATACCCCTAGTGATGGTATCACGATGAAAACACTGCATAGCAGCGGGGACCTGTGTTGATATTCTACTGCTGCTGGAACGGGATGGAATAAAAAGTAAAACATTGCTTTTATGAAGTGTTTTTTTTAAGTAGAAAAGCTGGCGAGGTATTCAGAAGCCTTTACACATGCTATGAAACCATGGTAAGAACGGGTGCAGGGGAGACATCTTCTTTTAAAGTCAGGTTAGTGTTGAGCGTCCTTCTGTTTATCACCATCATGGACTCAATCACGGAAGAAATACGCAATGGTGCTCTACAGAAACTCCTTTTTTCCAAAGATTTAGCCATTACAACCAACGAAGAAAGGAAGGTACAGGAGAGGATGGGAGAGTGGCAACCTCTGTTAAAGAGGGACTTAAAAGTGAATGCAAAGAAGACGGAAGAAATTTTATCAAGTAGGCACGTTGTCGAAGCCCCTCTAAGATAGTGGATATCAATGGATAGAAAGGTAGTGGACAATTTCAAGTATTTAGGTTCCATCATTAGAAAGGAAGGAGGCTGTGAAGAATAAGTCAAGGCAAGAATTGGGAATGCCTGGAGGAAATATTCTGAAAGTAGTGCAGTTGTCTGCGACAAAAAGATACCATTTCATCTCAAGAGCTATTTCTATACGTCGGCCATCAAACCTGTTATGCTGTATAGAGCTAAAGTGTTGGCATAGAAGAAAACACAAGAGAGGAAGCTTGAAGCAACAGAGATGCGGATGGTGCGATGGATGACCGGAGTTTCTCTGTGGGAACACAGAATAAGTGCAAATTTGACAAGACAAGCCAAAGTTGTCGAAGTGGGGAGAAAGACTAAAGAGGTTAGACCCTGCTGTTTTAGACACCTAATAAAGAGAGGTGAGGAAAGTATTGTGAAGAAAGTGTACCTTCAGCAGGTAGTTGGAAAAAGAAGTAGATGGAACCAGAAGTTGAGGTTGAGAGACGAAGTGCAGGTCGATATGAAAACATTTGGCGGTGAGAAGGTCAATGCAAGTAATAGGGGTGTGTGGAAGAAGAAATGCCGAGCGGCCGAGCCCACTTGAAGTTGGAAGAAAACTAAAGGAAAGAATGAGAATAAAAATGAAATTATAAATGATCGTCTGGACAAAGAAAGTACCGGGTTCAAATGAGTTGACAGAAGAAAATTGAACGAGCATGGAGAGAAGGTGAATAGTTTTGTTTAAAGTTAGAACTGATAACCTCAATGAGACCAATAAGCCAATTAAAGCTCATTTAATTCTCGTTGGCCTAGTGGCACGACTGAAGCCTTCCAGAAAATGAAATGTTAGGAAAGAACCGTGGAGGAAACGGAGGGTTGAAGACTCGATCGATGAAGTAAGAAGACACATAAGTATTCTTGAAAGTGCCAGAAGAAATGAGTTGAAATGGGCAAGAACATATCTTGTAAAAACGAAATAATTGTGACAGTAATAGAGGAGCTAAAACAACCTCTCCAGGCGTTGTTTTAGCTCCTCCACAATACAGAATAACAAATTGTCTCAAAATGACGAGAAGGTTTATTCAAAGCTTAATGAAAATTATTTAGTAATGAAAAACTGGACGCTGACGAAATTTTGACTTTCTGGACTGAGATTTTGGACAAAGAAATTACTCATAATGGAAATGCAGAATGGCTTAAATAATTGAAGGAAGAAGAGAGAAATGAAGTAAAACAAAATGACTCACAAACCACAATTGAAACTAAACAATTCAAAAAGATGCCTAACTGGCAAAGCCTATCTACTGCCTCTTTGTTGACCAAGAAAAGGCCTGCAACTGAGTACCACGAGAATAGACGCTGTACTGCATGCGGATAAAAGGGGTCCCAGAGAAATATGCTCATGCAGTAGAGGAAATGTATAAGGACAGCAGAATGAGCATGAGGAGCACATCTCGGGATAATGACCCATTTGGTGTTAAGATTGGTTCACACCAAGATTTGGATTTGAGTTCATTGCTCTTTGCAATTATCATAAACTGTCTAACAGACCGCATCCTCATGGAAGCAACGTAGCAGATGATGTTTTCCGATGATGTAGTTTTTGTGTAGTGAAAGGAAGGAGTATCTGGAGAGCAATCTCAAAAGTGGAGCGATTCGTTGGAGACTAGGAACATGCAGATATTAAGGTCAAAGATGATGGAATATCTATGTCTTAATGGTGTGAAACTGAATCTCCAGACATTACTGCAAGTAGAGGAGTTCAAGTGCTTAAGGAGCAAAGTTGCAGGTGACAGAGAATCGAGCTGTAAAGTTAGTATGAGGCTAAAGGCAGAATGAGAAAAATTGGAAGCATTTGACCAGTATCCTTTGTGACAGGAAGGCTCCATTGAAAGTGAAAAAAAAGATCTTGAATACAGTCGTCCAACCAGGAACGGCTGCTAAAGCAAGACTGTCACTGACGAAACAGCAGATGAGCACACCAGACAGCAAACACAAAAATGAATAGATGGGTATATGGCCAAGATAAGGCCAAGATCAGGAATGCAAAGATATAAGGATGTTTCAGAGCGGGGACCATATCTCAGAAATGTAAACATGTATGTCCTGGGTGGTTTGAACAATTGAAAAAATGAGAAGCTGAGTATGAGAGAGTTTTTGCATTAGAACACCTGGAAAAAGGAAAGGGGTCCAAACAAATGATAAAATGATACATTAGAGATATTACAGAGACAGTTAAACCAAGCCGATAAGATGCACCTAGTGGCGCAAAGTGGAGATCATTTGTTCAGTCAGCAGGCACCCTGCAGAAAGCGAGAGACGCTTAAGAAAAAGAAAAAGATTGAAATAACAAACACATTTTGCGGTTTATCATTCAAAAGGCACAGCGGCTCGTGAATCCAATGTGACAGGTTTAGCCTCTTTTTACTTTTGTAGCTCCACCCATTTCTAATAGAACATAATTTTATAATTGGCTATTTATTATTTCTTAATAAAATGTTAACCAAATTGAAAGTAAAATAACGGTTTTTCTTAATCCTCCTCAAAATGTTGTTCCAAAATACTTTAAATGCATTAGAAAAGCACATCTTAGATTTTAAAGAATAAGAAGCTAATCCGGTAAATTTGAACTGATTATTTAGAAACCAAGCCTATTTTGATTCTAATGGGGATGGAGTTGTTATTGTTGGAGCAATGTTTATTGGTCTGTTGCGTTTACATATTTTCTACCAAACGAATGTTTAAAATATATAATGGGATGCTTATTGTCAAAACTACCTTTTTAATTTCTTAATCAATTGCCATTATGCTGATGAAAAAGGGCTAATCCTGGTCAGCTGTAGAGAAACAAAATCAATGAATGAGTGAAAACCTGTAATCAAGAACATACGACACTGAAGTCTCGCAGGGTATAAGACAAAAGATCAATATCAATTTGTAAAAAAAAATAGGCGTTGATCTTGGGTTTGATATTTATGTCATTACAAACTCGGTTGCTGGCGAAAAAATTAAGTGTGTTAAGGAAATATGGCGTGTTTTGGTTGGATGCCATTTGAGAGAACTATCTATCAAGTTAGGGATTTTTTCCTTTAGTGTTGACCGCTGTTGAGCGAAGATCGTTGTCCATGAACATGTTGTACCATAGATAAGGTACTATCAAAACGATGAAGGCAAGTGCGTACAAGCGTACACAGTTGCACTGAAACCTTCATTAGAGGTAGAAGTGAATATTACAAATAACAAAAGGTGGAAGGTATTTGGTCTTCGTCCAACTTATCTCCGTCTGGCCGCTCAGCACATTCTCCTCAACTTTGTCTGGTTTCCCGATTCATCTTCCCCTTTCCTTCTACACCTTCTTTACAATGGTGTTCTGCTCTTGCCTTATCGTTTTGCAGGCCCATCCGAACTAGATTCTCTTGCCTATTTTTCACACCTAAAAATAAGGTTGGTACCTTATTTTCATAGGAAAGAAGGAAGCTTACAGAAAAGCAGGTCTAACGGCTGTCTTACAGAGCGGGATTTTATCATGTAGCAATTTTTTGGCACGTAATACCGCCCCTATATCTCTCCACTTTTTTCAGGGCAATAAAGCTTAAACAAATAATGACAATTTGAGATGTTTAAAACTATAACTTTGCATCTGAACGAAGATGCTCATGGCTGGAAAAGCTTTGACTCCCAAAACGTTATGTTTACAATATGTTGTTGTTTCCCAAGTAAAGTACTAGGAACCAGTGAAAATTTGACCGAGGAACGTGAGATCAAAGTGGTAGCAGCTACAATTATATAAGTGGACGTCAATACAGCTAATGATTCTATCACGTACGTCATTCACAAACATTGCTGAGCGAACGCTAGATTTCTGTGGTAACAAGAGACGAGGTGGGGTTAGTAAAAGAATCTTTTAGCTCAATTAGCACATACAATGGAGCTCTGAAACAAAGAATTTTAAGGGTGTTATATCTAAATTTATTAGAGACGAAATTCGTTTTATATGGAATAGAGATAAAGAAGAGAGTAGACAGGGAAGGGAATAGTTTGCAGTAATAGGAAATTTGTTGTATACGAATTTATGGGCCATACTGTACACTCCAATAGTATCTTAAACAATATAATGTTCCGAATATGACAATATACTTTTCATGACACTTTTTCTTTGATATTTTTCTTGAATTCTCGAAGTCACGCAGGGATTTCTTTGCTAGCATCTTTTTTCCAAGAATATTTTGACTGTATAGTTCATTTTTTCTATTTTGTATTCTCCTCACAATGATCTTGAGACAGCTAAGTCTAATTGTTTCTTTTATAGCCTGCCTTGTCTTTATTATTCTTTTCTTTATTTTCATCCTGTCGCTTTTTTACTTAAAAAATACTCAGCACAAAGAAATGGTGCCCTTCCCTGTTTAAAGTAAGGTTAAGTGAACCCCTCCACCCCGCCCAAAGTACGATGGCTATTGTTTACTGAAAAACAAACAGTCGAAATTCCACTCATTAAAACAACATAAAAGCCCTTCAACATTGGTTTTCTTGTTGGAGTGGATCGGATTTTTTTGTCTTATCTGATATTCAGCTTGTGATTTCATTCAGATTCAAAGCCTTAAAATTATTGTTTTAGTTCAGACTTATTCAAATGTTATTTTTAAAGTCCCATCTGATTCAAGAAGTCAACAAAAATTTAGAAACTGTCGCAATGGAGTAACAGTACAGTTCAACTAAGCAAAAATGCACTTCTTACAAAAAGAGTCTTTTCACAGAGATCTTTCTAATGCCATACTGGAGCAATAATAACAGCCAAGAGCCTTCTGGGTTTGTCGAAAAGTGACTGGCATTAAATGCAATTTACATTAATCCTTGGAGTCGATACCTTCCCGCTTTTAACTCAACTTCGTCCCTCTCTTCTTCAAGACTTATTTTCCATCAAGGAAAATCACGAAATCGAGCTTATAAAATGATCAGTTCGTATAAGATCTGAACTTTTTTTTGTTAAAGTTAAACCTTGTTAACTGCTAAGAATTCTTAAGCCGCAGCTGACCGACATGACTTTACTGGGCCAGCAAAAAGGAACCTCACTTCTCAAAGGCAAATTTGTCTCGGAGCATACTTTAGAAGACTTGGGATGGAAAATATATAGTGAACGTTTATAATGTTTACAAAATGAGTATGCTGAAAATATGAATTTCAAACACGAGGATTGAGCATCTAGTCCGTAAAGCCTAGCTCTTTCTTAATTTACCGTGACAGTTGCAAGGACGAAATATCAAAACACTTTTCTAAATTTCAAAATACGGCAACAAATACAAAAAAGAAACTGCTTGTAAAATATTTGATCATATATTTATCTGAAATGTTTCTTCAAACAATAAAAGTCACAAGTTGGTGTTCGGTAAAACAAGATAAAGTTATCTTCGATAAGTATAAACTCCAATGATGTTAAATTCACTATTAATGTTACAAGTTTCGACTTCTCTAAACCTTTATTCCGTTCTCTAATGTCCCTCGATTCTCGATTTACCCCTATTTATAATAAAATTTCTAGCATGAAAGCAAGTGCGTACTAGAAAAATCTAGAAATAAAGATTTCCATATAAGGTGAAGTAAAATGTACAATACACGCGAAGTCCTGCATTTGAATGTCCATAAACAAAGGATTAACATGTAAATTCTCACTAAAGTCCAGGGGAGAAATGACGTCACACCAAACGTCACTGATTGAATTGAAGATGTCCGAAATAGTCCAAATGTTCTAGAGTTTCCGACACGTTAACAAAAAAAATCAATTGAAGATGTAACTTCGCAAAGGAGTTTTATTAGATGAGCAAAGAAAATATTACCTTACATTACGGGGAAAATACTGTGAGAAATTTAATCTGGTGTATAGATTGTACTGGAGCTCTAAAACAGTTCAAAATCGCGTCTTTTTTAAAGCCAAAATTGAAAAACGTAAAAGGTTCTAGTTTTCAAACTATCAATTGGAGGGGTATTGACAACCTTCGCCTCGTTCTTCCTGTAAGCATCTGATACATAATTAGAGAAATTTATGCCAAAATCTGAACAAAGTAATTTAAACACTTACGAAAACAACAAATAAGTAGTCAAGAGTAGCAGTGATTAGTGAGCACAGTCAACATGGACAAAACGCTGGGAAGCATTAGATCAGCACCTTTGCCAATATATTCAAACATCGAAAACTAATCTGCCTGGCTGTAACATAAGCCATTGTCAATGTGTAGTACTACATCAACTGCCAGTGTAACAGTGGAAGACGGTTTTAGACAGTGCTTAAATGCAAATACACCGCTAAATATATATATATATATATATTCGTATGAACTTGTAAGTCATAATTTCAATGGTGTATTCACATTTAAACATGCTCTAAAATATATACATTTATGATATCAATCATTTTTTCAGTGTAAAGTGAAGAAAATTGCAAGGAAACTAGGTCAACAATGGAAGGAGAGAAATTTGCTTCCAACTGTTACTTGGAATATTGCAGAACCTTTCAGATCACCGTACCAATAAAAAAATACAGCCTTCAGTAAAAAGCCGCTATTGAGGTATAACATAACACTAACTATGGATCTTTTATTTCATTTAGACTATGAATTACTTCACAAGTGGAACTATAAAGAAGCTATTATTGAAATGGATACATTGATATTCGGTTGCCATAAATTTTAAATAACAAAATATAAAAAAGCTTCATTCTGTAAAGTTATGGGTTGGAAGGTACTATGTTATTAAATATTTTTAGTTTTCATAGGTTCCATTATTGTAAATGGGAGAGTGGGACGACGACGAAAGGCATACAGGTGATATTACAACTAACTTCAACAGATGGTAATTGGGGGATTAAAGACATAAGCTAGTATAAGCTACAATAGCAAATACTGAAACTATACATTGACATGTTGTAAACGGATTAAGAAATACTGAGGAAATACTGAGGAAATACTGAGGCAAAAAGTCGTTGGAACTGTTAGGTCTGGGAGAACCCAAAGACACGGGGACCTTTAAATGTCTTTAAAAGATTCGACAAAGTTTTGTTAAATAGAAATGGTAGCTTAAATATAAGCAGGAAAAATATAGCCATTATTTAGTTTCTCTTTATTGAATAATTGTGACTTCGTACGTTACTTAACACGGAAAACGTTGGTATGAAGTGGCAAAATTTTTGTTTGAAAACAACAATCATGTAACGACTAAACTTTTTAATTGTGCCAACAAGCAATTTTTATATATTTTTAAAGGACCTGGATTTTCGTATTTTTAAAAGCTAATAAATTACAACAGTAAGAGTCTACTTTTATTTCCAATAATTGATTAAAAACACAGGTGTGTAAGATATTTAATACCAAATTTAAGTCCGCAAAATGCGACTAATTTTGTTTGTTGATGATTCCAGTCATACTAATAGTGACTAAACTTTTTGACGACTTTTTAAAGCCTAAAGATACGCTCTAACACATTTTAATTATATAATTTTCAAAGAAACAATCTGCGCACACACCCCCCCCCCCCAAAAAAAAAGACAAAAAACTTGCGTTTCTTAAAAGTGAATAATAAAATATTCACACACGTATATAGTATCCATATATTTTTTAGTTGGTGCATTTCTGTGTACCAATTCTCAATAACGGGATATTCTACAGATCACAGGATAGTTGCTTTTAACTTGTATAAATTACGCATATCGGAGGCATATTTTCTGATGATTCATCTTACTTCCTGTACTTTTAAGCCATATTTATTCACTAATTTACTTTCTTATTTCACTTTAATGTGAATTTTTACTTTAGAACATGCATAAAAACATATTTATTACAGATTTGATGCACCTTTAAAGTATATACAAAATAAATAAATAAGAAGTAAGTAAAGAGGTAAACAAGGGGATTTAGAATAAAACACCCTGACCCATCAAAATCTGGTCTGTTGCAGTTAATCTGGTCCCCTGTGTTCTTGCTTCGTGCATCACTTCGGACTTTTTCTGGTAAACCGGATCAAGTCCATGAACTTTGCTTCTACTTATTCTGGAGCCTCACTGCTTCCAACACACCGTATCGCGCAATCTGTTTCGAGAGAAATCCTTTTCCCAATTCAATGGTTTCAAACAGCTTTGCTTCTCCTGAACATCAACAAGAAAGTTTCACTTCTAACAAAGACAAAAACGCCAACGCAACAAACAGACGATCGTGTAAACTGTGTCAAAAGGTAGTGAAAAGAACGTAATTTAAAAGACATAAAGGATACACTGAAGCAGAGCCATTGAATTTTCCCTTATACTCCAGTAATATTTTCGATAAAAATCGCTGTGTAAAAAACCCATCGGTAAAGAAGCCCAGAAAGTTTAGGTAACTTCTATCAATGAATAAAATATACGATGTAATTGGCTCAACATGAGGTTTAGTCAGCCACGAAACTCGGCGAATATCAACTTTTCTTTCCAGATCAGTGTAAAAATTAGCGAAGAGTAAATTATACGAATATCATTTACGTTTATGATCTTGATGCCTTAATGTCAATAAATTCCACTTTCAAATTTATTTCTCTAAGTAACAAGAAAGTTGTATAGCGGAATTAATATTGTTGTTGTTTGTTGTTCGTCCGTCGTTGTCGACGATGACCAAGGACATCACAAGGAGGAGGAAGACTGGGTACGGTGTGTCCGCCTGTGGCTAATCAGTCCGATGCGTGCTCGGAAGGCTCTGCCGCAGGTCGGGCACAGGTAGTCTGTTATAGCTGAGGTCAAAGAGTTGGCTCTGGATTTGGGCAGCTCACCTTTTCTTTGGGCCTAAGCGATCATGTTCTGCTCATAGGAGGCAGCACTTTTGCTGGTGTAGCTTCGCCAAGCTGGGCGATTGAACGCTACCAGGTGTTGGGGTTGATCTTGAAGCTCTTCAGTTACTTTGAGCGTGTCCTTGAAGCGCTTTTTCCGTCCACCTTGTGAGCGCTTGCCTTTCACCAGTTCGCCATGTAGCAGTTTTCTTGGGGAGGCGTGTGTCTGACATCTGAACAAGGTAGCCAGCCCATCTAACTTGTACTCTCCTCAGCAGGGGGTGGATGCTTGGGAGATCAGCTCAAGAGAGGACCTCTTTGTCTGGAATTTTGTCTTGCCAGGTAATTTAAATTACCTGGCAAGCGGAATAAATGTGTTCACAAATTATTGACATAACCTGGGTAGTATGCTTTGCAAACATTTTAATCCCTAAGACGAAATATTTTTACTTAAAAAATTAACTTTCACTTGCCAATCCTCAGTCCCACTTTAATAAAAAGATGCACACCTGTATAAGTCCATCGGGGCTGCCTTTAGGGTTAATTGTCAACACAATTACTAAAGCTTTGTTATTCTTGTATAAAGTCAAATAACAAATAGACTCGTTTCTTCACTCCAGTATTTTCACTAGCAAATTATAAATTGGCTGCAGGCCTTAACATAGACTGAAAGGTCAACATGTTCCTTCCTTTTCAAACAAACGTTCTCACATATATTGGGTCTCTTAAATTTGTAGGCGTTATTCACATTGCAAATTTGATCTGATTTTCCATTTTGGGATGATTATCCTGTTGGTGGTGAGCAGTTTACCTCTTGAAATAAAGACTCCGAAAATAGCTTTTAAAAAATCTTAAAGCCCTTTAGTTTCTCATGCTCCATTCTTTTGAGAGGACTTCTTGTTTAGCATTTGCATTCTTAAGTTCCTTGTTGACGTTCTTAAAAACCAAGCACTATTCGACTTGGAAATGTAACATGCATGACGATGGCAGCAGCGGTCAATCGATATACCTTTCGAACATTTAACAGTTATGTTCAAAGCCTTAATACACAATTGCACAGGACTGTACATTTATAATCCGCCAGGCAAAGAAAAAAACCCCAAACCCTCAACATGTTAAAAATCCATGTCCCGCCCGCAATTAAATAACAAACTGTATCCATATTTTGTGAGTGTAGGCTTTATACTAATTGTACTACTACTTGTAAGAATGTTACCTAAGAAAATTTGCTACTCACAAGCAAAGAGCTAAAGCTGTTCGTTAACATCGGAAATGTATGCTGAATGACTTTAAATTATTGGGTCTAGAATGGAACAACGTTTAAAGACAAGAGAGTAGACAACACTTAAGGTGGGGGCCCAGGGGGGGAAATATAAAAGTGTAATTACCCTAGCCAACAGTGTTGAAGTACGTAGAAATGGTAAGAAAGCGGAAAAGGAGTTGGTGAAAGGTAATAAAAGCAAAAACTAAGTATTCTTAAATTAAAAGAAACGAAGAACAGTGCAATTAAAAAGCATGTTAATCACGATACTCAAAGGAAGTATCCAAACACAAAGTACGAAGAATTAGGAAGAAAAAAAAGAAGTTGAATCAAGGTTGCCTGTATAAATGACAATACTGAAAACTATGTATGTGTGTGTGTGGACCATGTGTGCGTCGTTCAGGATGAAATGATGGTGCAAAGTATTTGGACAGCACGAGTCATTAATATCCCACACCCATTACCTTTATCAAAAGACAAACACAAAGTACGAAGAAATAGGAAGAAAAAAAGAAGTTGAGTCAAGGTTGCCTGTAGAAATGACAATACTGAAAACTCTGTGTGTGTGTGTGTGTGTGTGTGTGTGTGTGTGTGTGTACCGTGTGTGCGTCTTTAAGGATGAAACGATGGTCCAAAATATTTGGACAGCGCAAGTCATTATTATCCCACACCCGTTACCTTTATCAAAAGGTGAATGGTAACAAAACGGAACTTCGGCAGCAATTTTTGACAGCCGCCTTTTGGCAATGCTTAACAATTCGATATTCTCAAGTTGGTCATGAAAATTAAAAAAGCTTACCTTGGACTACCAGAACTCAGTCAGGTGGTAGTACTTTGGGCTTCATACCTATTACTTTCCCATCCAATTCAAATATAAGACGCCCATGGCAGCTTTTTTATATATCAAGTTGCTATTTCCTTATTTATTTCTGACTGGTCCACATTTAAAGAGGCTCGCATTTTCCGCTATTTTAATACCTATGACCAACGACACAGAGAAGACCCTTTTTATTGTAATGGTTTCTACTACGTAAGTTCCAGTTGTTTTGGTCGCTTTTCCTTCGCATCGGTAACATCGATAACAAAGGAATGACGCAGGCAATACCATGGAATATTTTCGTTGACCGACTGGATCAGAAAGTGAAAATGTTATCGTCGCACTAGTATTAATAGCAATTAGGCTTGAATGAAATGGTACCTGGCTAATATTAAAACAGTTCCACAAGAAGGGAACGGTATGCTGCACAAAAATTAAGCTCATAGTTTAAGTCCCGGGTACTATCAATTATCGAGTAAAATTTGATTAAAAAATGACCAACCTAAACGCAACTACAGACAGCTTTTCAATATTTTACTGTTTGTCCCTACAATGTCATCCAAAACCTCTTACGCCTGTCAGAATAAGGTAAGGAGACCACATTAGCAGGACTCTTTAAAGTTAAAATTAGGCAAAACATTCAAAGTATTATCGTTTTAGGTATCATAAATCACGCTTATAGATGTAACAATTGCAGTAAAAAAGTGATGGTCACGGATAGAAATTAAAGGCTAAAACATGACACGCTTTGTTATTCCAGTTTGTTGTGACTACCAGACATTAAAATCCATTCCAGAATTGACCATATTAACCCTAATATGCCACTCTACTTTGTACAGCTGAGTTATATATAGCCAAAAAATAATGGATATTTTGCTAATTGCTAAGTACGAACCATCTGAGAAACTGTTCTATACGTAGATATATCTCATATATATATATATATATATATATATATATTAATCTCAATTATCTTTTCCTATTTACAATTAAATTTCTAATAATCTTAATCAGAGTTTTGGATTAGAATCACACAAGTAAAAGTATCAGCAAAAGTAGTTCTTTTAGCGTATGGCTACCTAAACTTCAATACACCTCAGCATAATCAAATATCTGTAAAGCGAAAAAAAAGTAATATAAAAGACCTTCAGTTCAAATTAATCCCAACCACAATTAAAATCACAGGTCGTTCTGAAAAATAAAGGGCAAAAAACTAGGCGTGTTAATAGTTGACACCCTTAGATATAGCTAACATTAAACGTAACATAATATTAATGAGGCTACGTTACTTTAATTTTGATTCGCAATGACTGCCGGGTGACATGCTGACAAATGACTCACTTCCCGAAGTTATAAAACAAGAATTTTGTTGGCAATGTGAGATATTACTACCAGGTCTCTTTCCAATCTTAATAGTTTGGACACCCCAACTCATTTCATTTTGTCAGGTTTTTTATTAGAGGGTGGGAGGGGGGATGAAGGCTTGTGTATACTTCCAAAAGAAACACAGTTTTATGAAAAAAACACAGGAAAGCGAAGCATGTATCCAATATTTAGCAGATTTTTTTAACGGCTGAAACATCAATACGCTTCTTTTCGGAATAACAGTAGTTCAAATGTCAATATCGAAAGTCCAAATTCAACCTTAATTTGGTGCCCGATAATTCAGTTAAATCAACCCCGAGTCCCTTTACAGCGAATTCTTTCTAAATGGGATCTTTAAGGTAATATGTACTACAAAAATAAAAAAGTCGCACAATGGGTAAATCAACCCACATGAGTTTCGTATTTTAATCTACCTTCGCAGGCCTTTTCTGAATGCCTTCAATTGCACGATTTCGATATCGCGGTGCGAATCGCATCTTTTAAACCCTGGATATATCTGTATGTGGTGCAAAAAAAATTTAACGGATTCTTCGACAGCAACTAGAACAGAAACTATCTGATTCACAATGAAGATGCAGATACGTCTTTATTGCACGCTCCTTTAATATTTTAACATAACGCTCCCAGGTGATGAGGGAGAACCTTACGTACCAGAAAATTCAATAATCGGGCCATGACGTCTGAATAAACCGTACTGACAAAACATTGAGAATCAAGGTTATTTTTCTTCTTGTTAATAAATTAACACCTACTGTCTTCGAAATAGTATGGCATGTCTTGGAACAGAATGGCCTTTAATTGCATAAACAATAAGTCACAAAAGGAGAACACGTTGAGTCCAGCAATAAAACATTGATCACACACTATCAATTCATGATACAACAATGCCTGGTGAAATTCTTTGTCATAACGACAATAACCAGCTGCCAAATACCAACTATAAAAACACCTGCCCGGCTAAGGGTAAAAGATGTTGATACTTAACACTACCACTTTCTTTCAACTTAAAATTGAGTCAGTGACTTGAGGCATACCAATGACGACAAAGCATGATTTCATACGCAGTGGCGAGATGTCCTAAATAAGCTGTCTTAATTAAATCAAGAGAGAAAATACTAGAAATAAAAAAACAAAACAAAAAACGCCCACAAATAACAAATTCAAAAAACTCAAGTAAACTTGGAAATCACGCCAACAAGGGTGTTGTGATTACGGGTCAAAATTTGAACTTGAAGGCACTTTTAACCCTTTCTCTGCCCGGCCCAAAAGGAAAATTGTGAGGTAATAGACCACCAATATTATGACGTTACACAAGGGCGTAGGAACCGGGGGGCAGAGGGGCCATGGCCCCCTCACTTTTTGGCAAACTATGCAAAAGTGCCCTTTTAGCATAATCCTATGCCCAAATTCGCAACTGAGATAAGACCAAGAACATGCCCAGAAAGATATATGTAATGAAGGCTTTTCATGAGGAGGATTGCCAGCATTGTTTTCACAACTTTGCATTTTCTCTAGATCAGACTTTGTCATTGTCGGTCATCTGCATTGAAAGAATGAACAGGAAATCATAATGGACCAGTGCTGACAGGTGCGATTCGTGCACGGATAAAAAGCAGTGTGATTTAAGTTCGTGCAAGAAACTACTTCAAAAACTCCGAGCATCTGTTAGGTAGTCATAATATCTGAGATCTGACAGAAATCAAACAATTACATGATCTCGCAAACAAATTGGAGGAACTTTATGGGAGTCGTCATGAGCCCCTTTTTTGAGCTGGCTCCCTACTTATAAGACGCTTCCTACATCCCTGACGTTACAAAATCCATTGGTTGAGCGTTTCGCATACTTAAATGAATTAGTAATTTAAAAGATAACGGGAAGCACCTTGCGTTAATAGTTATTAATTACATCGCGGACAGTTCAAACCTCCCCAAGGTTTAATTTTTTTGCCTGGCTTTTAGTTATTTTCCTGACCCAGGTCCTTATACAGTATGTATCATTTAAAATGAAAGGTTTTCTCTTTTCTGGGGGGTATGGTATACTATACTATTTCAAGAAAGTTCAACACAATTTGGAAATCCATACGGCTAATATCAATCTGCTTCCAAAAGCTCGCACCAAAGCAAGCCGAAAGTCATTCCTCTTTCACGGGTTTGAAACACCCAACAAACTTCTCAAAGCGCTGAACATTGGAAGCTACATTTCAAGAGACCGTGGAACCAATTTAACTGTGATATTTATACATTGCACTTTGGATTATACGTATGATTAAACTTGGAATAGTAATTTGGGGATATAAATATTGTTGACGATGATGATGATGATTATTATATTATTATCATTATTATTATTTACGGTAATTGGTGTTAGCATTTCATAAATGCCTGACTCAAAAATTTGACTTTACTGGAATAAATTCTCCTTGTATTATGGTAAGCTCATTTAATTCGTACGTCCTGTTCTTAGGTGAATACGGTGCGAAATTGTGGTGGAATGCTTGAAATGGGATAGAAGACGTTTAAAATATCATTATTTGACTTCACTTCACANAATTTGGGGGTATAAATATTGTTGACGATGATGATGATGACGATGATGATGATGACGATGATTATTATATTATTATCATTATTATTATTTACGGTAATTGGTGTTAGCATTTCATAAATGCCTGACTCAAAAATTTGACTTTACTGGAATCAATTCTCCTTGTATTATGGTAAGCTCATTTAATTCGTACGTCCTGTTCTTAGGTGAATACGGTGCGAAATTGTGGTGGAATGCTTGAAATGGGATAGAAGACGTTTAAAATATTATAATTATTATTATCATTATTTGACTTCACTTCACACCAAAATAGTTAAATAGTTTTGGAGGGTCTTTTCTTGTAGTTCCAGTGGCATCAAGCCTCCTTGGAGCTCCAAGAATAGTATTATTATTATTATCATCATCATCATTATCATCATCGGCCCATTTATTTTTGAAAACAATACATAGTCCTTTGATAAGTATACCAACAATGTATGAGGAATTGAAACACCTGCAACCTCTACGCCCAAGCACTATTGTGACACGTAACGTCCTTAGTTTGGGGGAATATCCAAAAAAGGTTAGTAAAATAACGAAGTGCATGAGAGAACAATTGCCAAAACAAGCAACGACGCCATTTCAACAAATGCATATCTAGTGCACCACAACCGGGCTTGTTTTGATTAGACCGCCAGATCTGGTAAATTTGGCCATATCTTTTCAGTGACTATTTTACACTTATGCATGAACAACATGTAAACAAAAATAGGGGAATAAATTTTATACTTTTGAGTACGTACAAAAAATTTGAATTTGCCAGTAATTTCCCCAAAGTCAAACTAGTAATAATTTTGGGAGAAAACTTGGGAGAAAATTTTGTCTGCAAAAACAACTATTTAAAGATTAGGGCTGTCCCATTTTAGAAGCTAACAGTTAATTTTCCAAGAAACTAGTAAACGTTGTCATATTATGCTTAAATTAAAATTGAAGGTAAAAAAAGGGTCCAACGAGAGTTCTATTAAGTCTTTTTAACGTTTTGAACTGCCTGCTATTTCAAAAGCCTTAAAAAAAAACTGCCGAGAAAGGACCTACTGCTCCATGACGGTCAACAGCTAGTAATGTTAAAATCGTAACATGCATCAACTGCAAAACACATAAAGCGCCAACATACACCCATTTGTCATAAAAATTTTGACAGAAAAAAAAACGTATTTGCTTTTCTCGATCAAAATTTATAACAAATTGTAATAAAATCAATATCTAGAACTTCAAAATTTTCAAACCCTAAATTAGAATATCCTATTTATCAAACCCTCTCCCTGTATTTTCTTACAATTTCTGTGTTCGCAGGTGCAACAAAACATGCTTTCCTGGAATATATGCTTCAACAAATTCATTTCCCAAACCATTGGGCCAAAACAGCAGCTTTTATGTCAGGTGGAACGCTTTCCGAGGCAAAGGCCATCCAAGTACTCAACTCCAAAACAAATACAGGTTTGAACATTACCTACACTAACCACTCGGTATTGCCACGACCTATTTGGTATTCCTCAAGTCACTTGTAAGTGTATACAGATCATCATACCTAAAAGCAGTAGTCCACGACCACATATCTCTCTATCGTATATATATTTACTATATATATTTGTATATATTATAAATTTTTGTATATATTATATATTTGATAACAATCATCAAACCCTAACCATTAATTTTCTACCTACTTATAGAATCTGTTTTCTACACAAGCCCGTCTTAATAATCAAACTAATTATCAAACAATCAACTGTTAGTAACATTATTAGTATTAGAGCAATCATTAAAGAGCATCCCAAATGACCTTTCAGTTTCTCTCTAGCTCTTTTCTAGTTAAAAGTGAAGCGCCTCCCAATGAAGATAACTGACACCTTTTAAGACAATACACATCCGACCGAAAATCGTTACAGCTTCACCCCAGCAGTGAAGCAGGGTGTAGATGCGGGTTTTCCCTGTCGCGTTTGTTGTGTGCGGTTAAAAATCGAACAGTTCCCTTTAAATATCACTTTTTATCTGCATTTCCTTTCCGGATCTCAAGTATTTCTGGTCCATGTACTTTTTCCCCTTGACAGTGACGCATGGTGAATGGAATGAATTTGAACTAACTTCTCAAGCATTGTCAAGTTCCCAAAAAGTTTATGTCACCCAAACTTGTTCTGTCTTTTGTCGCCCTTCTGATGTATTAGTTTATGGAAAAAAATGAAAGTACAGTTATGAGTAAAAGTATTGCCATATTAACCTGGTTTTTTTTCTCTCACGGTAACATAAAAAGATTTCTCTCCGAGCAACGCAAAGCAGTTCTGAAACGTGCGACGGTGTCCAAAGAAACTCAAACAGTCCAATATCAGTTGAACGAAATATATGCAATAACAACTTGAACGCCTATATTAGGCTGATCTAACCACGTAAAGAACTTGTATGTACTAAAATTCATTGATCAACACGAGGGCTAGTTAATGAGTGTTATTGATATCTTAAAGTAGCGACTATTTTTTAACGAGCTGCTCAAAATATAAAGACACTTGAAAATCACATGCTTATAGTTGTTAGCAGCAGTATGTATTAAATGATACAAGCACAGAAAAAATAATACTTTCCCATTATTATCCATGTTTACCAAAAACCTGTCTCGTATCTAATATTTTAGAATTTTAATAAATCAATTAAAAACTGACATGACAAAACGTTTGTCGGAGAGGAAAATTTAGATTTTCGTTTTATTTCATCAGAAAAATATAATTCTTTTTTTTTTCAATTTTCATTTTATTTCATAAAAAAGAATACTTCTTTCTGTTTTCTTGTCCTCACGTTGTTCTTTGTACGGCTAATAATCAGCTCACGTACGCCAACCCTGACAAAATATCAACCAACTTCACTAATGCCAATCTATCGTCCTATTATCAAAAAGTACTAACTAGCAAGTGAGTTTTTAATGAAAATAAAGCCGATTTTACTCGTTATTTTTGACAGGCGACTAACCATTCCGTAAACTTAAACAGTAATCAGCTAGTAATGATGAAGAACTAAATATATATTTCAACTTGATCAATACAAATTATCCAAGCCAAAACTTTCGTGTAACGATGCAAAAATCGAAATAAAGTTCCAAAAAACGATGGAACACAGGAAAATACCCTGGATTCAAAAATCAGAAAATTGTCAAATTCCGGCAGCGCTATGGATGGAATTGTTGCTGGTTTGTTTTTCAAATAATTGGGTATCTTCTGAGTTCCACTAAAATTTAAGAGATGGCGAGGGAAACTGCTTATATTGGGTGAGCTTTTTACCAGATAAATCAAAATTAGATCGATGACGTGAATCCAAACGTGGAAAGTTGCAACAGGTGTCTTTTGCCGTTTTGTGTAACATTGGCGAGAAAAATGTAGAACTTCAATTCTAGTTTTTCACAACAGGCAGTTTAATTGTCTCCAAAGGCAAGGAAGTGGGTAAGGGAAGTTCCAATCGATATTAAGCTGAGAGATCTGAAAGATCATTAAGTACGCTCAACACATCTATTACAAGTTAGATAAAAAGAAAATCTAATCTTCATGGTCTTCTGGGCCTCAAGTTAATTGGTCCTGTTAGTCGTGAATAACTGGTATGGTAAATTCAAAGCATCTGCCAGGAAGAAATAGTAGATTAGTTTCATTAGTTGCAAGATTTATTACGTCTGGGAGGTCTTATAAGTTTTTCCCCAACATTAACAAGTAAATATTCTCCATTCAGACAAGACAAATATCCCCGGATACGGCCCGGATTCAGCTTTATGATATCAACTCCCACGGGTATATTCTTGATGAGAAAAAAAAAATACAGAAAAGAAGAAACACAATGCTCCAGAAATTACTAAAATATATAAAAACTGCGAACGATTGTATAGAAGAATCCTAGTTAGAACAGTAAATTTTCTGGATTTAATGTTTTCATTTTCTTAAACCAAAGCACGAGATCTAAAAACAACACGTTAGTGCCATACGTTCTGATATGCATACTATATTCAATTTATAATGGAGAAATCCAAAACTCTTCGTTTCACTTTATGTGTAGCAACAGCAAAATGGGTCAACCCTTTGAGTCCATTCCCTAAGATTAGTTAGCAATAAAACAGTTAAATGTTAATAAGTAATAATGTATAGATGTTAATTTTCATGCTTATAAATATGAAAAACTGGGACAGCATACAAAACAAAAATGGGACCCAGTTGTCCTTGTAGACATCCAACTGAATGTACCCCCAACCCACCCTCCTGCTTTTACACACATTGCAAAAACATCAGTTCCCAGTCAAGTAATTGTATTTTTGCAACCAAATAATACATAGCTTCAGTTGTGCTTTTGAATACAAACTTCCTGCATCTGGCATTAAAAGTTCGAGGTAATGAGTGCAATTTTAAAATTATTCTGTCTCATGGCAAGGAAAGAAAATCGCTTCAGAGTGAGATATGAGACCGAAACTCGGTATTTCACAAAGATTTCCTTTGCTCATTTCCACTCGCTTCAGCTTCCAAATTTACATAAAAAACTAGGAATAACTGTTTACGTCTGAAATACATTTGCACCCGAAAGGTTTTGTACCTGAGGTCATTTCAGGGTGATAGCAGTTGGGAAATTTTCAACGGATGAAGATATCAGCTGAAGAGCGGAGTGAGGATTGGTTTTGTTAGGTAACAGTATGTAACTGCTGACATTGGCTGCGAAAAATATTTTCTCATATATGCGCAAAACTCTTGGATACTCATGGGAAAATTTCCCTATTTCACCTGGTGCTAGACACGATTTCTTACCGCACCCACATCCTGACATAATGGCCTGGGCCACTGTTCCCATTACCGATCAGTTCTATAATTTAATAAAACCTGAAGTAGTTTGGAAACAGGACGGATGAAAAATATTCTGGTGATTGACTAAAAATCAATGTATTTTATACTTTAATCCTGGTTACCAAAAGCACTTTTATTTTTCTGTTTTAAATGCCTTGCGCAGTTTCTCTACTATCTTTTGCTCTTTGCATCTCTAAAATATCTTTCAATTCACGAAAGTGGCTTGAAGAAATCTTCATTAATTTATTACAATATAAAACACTTCAACAACACACACCGTAAAATCATAAATATCGCTTTCTCAATGTGTGTGCCTTTGGCTTAATGTTCAGGCATACTATTCGACAGTTAATGGCTATAGCCTTCTGACAGGGGCTTTAAAGAGTTCTCTCACACGGTACTATTCATATTTAAAAGATTGTAATGAGCACTCTCCATTAAACGCCTTGTTCCAGTTTGACCATAATAACCTCCAACGTCAACCCTTCAGTGTTTTAGCGTCGGATTAGATTTATAGCATGAGGTCAAATACTGTGCTCAAATTGTTAAATTTCATACCAGGTCAGCTAAAAAAATACTGCAATAGCAGAATGCAAGGAACTGCAGAGCAATGGTAAGCTCCCGTCCATTTGTACAAAAACATACACAGCTGACTTTTGCCTCAAGTAGAGTTCCTTCTCTACTGTACTGTTCAACTTACCAAAGTAGAAGCCTTAGTCTTTTCTTTTAGTCCTTTAGGAGCCTATGGGACAAACACTGCTATTAAGGAAGATACAATGCCCACTACCATTTTAGTATAGTGCACGAGAAAAGCCACAAGAAAATGTTACAGTAATGTCCTTGTATGTTATGCCTGTAGTTGTAAGGGAAAGCGTAAAAGCACAAGGAAAGGTTTATGTAGTGAAATGGGAACATGGTACGTAACACACATGCAAGTGTGGTACTATTATATATTCGTCAAGTGGAAAAGTACGTAAAAGTGAGAGCTGGGTCAACACCGTAATTTTTTGGTATCTTGAATAGAATATACATTGTTGTGAGTGGCATAATTACGGGGGGAAATGCCATCTGCCTTTATGGCTTTTGCCATTGAAGTGAACTGTCATATTCTTCCTTCTGCCCAAGTCCAACTCTTGTTGCAAGCCTTTCTTAATATCTGCGACGCCCTTGGTAACAAATTGCAGCAATATTTTCTTCGCATATCTTCATATTTTTTAATTACAACTGCCATACCACTTGACCTGTCATATCTTTCTACTAAGTAAACAACCCTGCTGATATCTTTTGTTTTCAAAATTTTTCTTTTCATTAACAAGATGTCATTCTCGTTCCCCTTTTTGGTTTTGTGCCTCTCATTTCACCATATCTACAAAAAAACACATAAAAACGGACAACAAAAGTTCCTCATCCAACCCTCGGGGTGTGTTCTGTTGGAACTTGTTGCAACGCCAAAACCATTACCTCCCGATTATATCAAGTACATCCAATCCAGCATTTAAGGTCTGCAACATTAAAAGATTGAAGGCTTACGGCACCTAATTTTGACACTATGGACCTAGTTTACGTCTGTATAACACACATGTGCATTAACACTACCATTGTTTTCTTTTGTAACTCCAAGAGTCTAAAATTCACACAAGGTTCTTAACTCTTACAACACCCAAAAAGCCCCCTTGGATCAAGTGGCATGTTTAATTTTTAAATAAGATAGCGCAACACCAACATATTGTCTAAGGGCGGAAATAAATACACTTTTTTCGTACCCAAACTCTTTTACTCTTTTTAGCTGTCATGAAGAACGTCTGTAAGATTCACTTACGTCGTGTTTGTTAAAACCTTTTCTTGGTACGATGGGGAAGGGGGAATTAAGTAGCAGAATAAATAATGTGTAAAATAGACCGTCACCTTCTGTAGCCTGTTATTTAAGACCATGAAACCCAAAACCAAATATATATCAATAAAGCTCTAAAAGGCGGGCATGATATAATGTAGGTTAAAGACGCCTGAATAGCAGAAATGTGTTTCATAGTAGAGTTACCTTCCTTTTAACAGTTAACTAGTTTTTAATCCTCAAAGGTAGGCGTGACACAGTTTTAACCGCCTAATCAGGTTATGGACCAATCCTATACAAACAGTATTTCGTTTTGTGAAGGGAAGATAAGCTGGCGAAAGCTTAACCATTAAAACTACAGGTAAAACATCAATAAGGCGGCAAAGATGGTGGCAAAACACTAAATAACAAAGTGAAGGATCGGTGTGCCACACACACACAAAAAGCAAATAGTAGTAGACTTCTTCACCAAATAAAGACGATTACACAGATCATGTTTGCATTATCACTGACGGTTACACAGGCACGTCAGAAATCCTACTTTGATAGCTGAGGGTTGGGTTACTTTTAAGCTGAATGTGTCGAATAAGGAGGTTGTCTCAGTCATAAAAATACCATCCACCCTGTGGAAGGAGAAGCTCCAGATCATTTCAGTTAAATATTTCCAAGCCTCACCTTAGCACCTGCCAAGCGATGAGACAGTGAACAGATGGATGGTTAAGGATAACTGGAAACGCCAGTTAGAAATCACCAATCTCGAATCTTAGAAGGTTGAAAAGGCTACCTTAAAAAGGCTTAAAAGGTAAAACATTTTGAGTAAAGGTCTAAACCATGTGCACAGAGATGCCATTTCTGTGTCAATAAGCCCTTAAGGTAAGTAAAAACAATGTCTAGAATACAATAAAGTCTGAATCCATAAACTGTTGGTGCATTTCTAGTGACAATCACATGAGAGGTATCAACAGGGTGTAGAGAAATATGGCTAAAATCAGAGATAGTTTGTTGTGTCGAGAGTAGTCGAGAACTTATAAAGAGAAAATATCAAAATTGTTTTAAGAAAGTTACAGAAATAGTCTCGAAAAAAACATTTTAGTTACATAGATATCTGCAAGAAGGCGTAAAAATAAAAATGAATTTGTGTCGCGAAAAGGATTTTGTCAAGTGACCACATTATGAGAAAAAAAGAGTGACAGATTTCGACTGTTTAGTTGAATTTTCAACCAAATCTGTTAGTGTCCTCTAGTGTTCTTTAAAAAACCACACCCTCTCAAAAAACACAAAAAATGAAAAAAAAAAAAACAACAGCAACAACTAAAACACAACATAAACAACAACAACAACCTTCGAAAGCAGATTATCGAAGATTGGACACACCATCCGTTATTAACGAAATGAAACAAATTTCACGTTTCTCTCAAATTGCCTTCGCTGTTATTATAACCANCCTATCTGAAAACGGGTGTTATAAAAAAACCCACACCCTCTCAAAAAACACAAAAAATGGAAAAAACCAAACAACAGCAACAATTAAAACACAACATAAACAACAACAACAACAACCTTCGAAAGCAGATTATCGAAGATTGGATACACCATCCGTTATTAACGAAATGAAACAAATTTCACTTTTCTCTCAAATTGCCTTCGCTGTTATTATAACCAGTCACTTAAAATCAATATGCTTACCTAGTGTTATATTGTCAGTTTCGTTATTAAACCATATGACACTGCGAACAATGCTGATAAACAATCCATCTGCAGTGTATGTGACAGTTAAATCTATCGACTAACAGAAATTTGCAGTGACAGTACACTTAATTTTATTAATTGGATGAATTCTTATTTCAGTTTTCCTGCGTACATTAAGAGGTGGACAACTTTTAGACCCTTACAGAGCGATGCGAGAGAAATACGTCATAACCAATTGTGCAATTTCGAAGTTCACGAACGGGCAGCTATTACTTTTTATTGTTGTTTCCCACAGCATATTTACAAAGGAATAAAACACCTCAAGAAGACAGATATACAGAACTTTCTGAAGATTATTGCTAAATAAACCCTAAAGTTAGAATGGCTTTGTTATCGACGTATTCTACCAATCTTGTAAAGTGCCTAATGTCTGAGTGCTTGTGGAAATCAGGACCGTATAGTGACATTTTTACAATAACACTTTGATTCAAATCCGAGGGGCAACCAAATCGTATTTTTAATACCATGAACATCTACCACAGTTTGTGCTACTTTTCTATTTAGAAATGAGGCTTGAAGGGTGTCTACCGAAAACAACAATGACCTATACAGCGTTACTTGGTTACTGTCAAATGACAGCTGTGTTAGCACAAATTAAAGTGTAAAACTGCCGTGTTGGTAAAGCCTCTACCCTGTTTGTGCCAAATTGAGTAACAGTTTAGCCCTTTATACATAGTATATATATGGACATGATCAAGAAACTAGAATGAACTGAATGAACTGGTTCGGACATGTGAATAGACGTGATGATTTCNGGTGTCTACCGAAAACAACAATGACCTATACAGCGTTACTTGGTTACTGTCAAATGACAGCTGTGTTAGCACAAATTAAAGTGTAAAACTGCCGTGTTGGTAAAGCCTCTACCCTGTTTGTGCCAAATTGAGTAACAGTTTAGCCCTTTATACATAGTATATATATGGACATGATCAAGAAACTAGAATGAACTGAATGAACTGGTTCGGACATGTGAATAGACGTGATGATTTCAGCCATGTGAGAAAACCATTTTAAGAAGAATTCCCAGGCAAAAGAAAACGGGGAAGACCGCACAAGAAATGGTCAGACCAAATTCGATGTGATCTTGGCATCCCTCTACTGACAATTGAACGTAAAGCCAAAGACCGAGCAAAATGGAGTACAGCTGTAACCAGGGAATGTGCGAGGACCCGATAACTAGGGTTATGCAACTATGTTAAGTCAAGTCATATATACCACGAATTCAAGAATTCCGGAGATCAGGACCCCATGGCAGCATTTATACAAATAAAATGCTTTTGAACATCAAACGTGGTTAATCTGTACATTAAATGCCTTCAAATGAATGATGATCTTCAAATGACAACTTATTGCAAAAGGTCCAAGGAGATTACTAGATCAGATGTCTTGGTAATATTTTCAGTGGGTACAACTAAGTCACATCATTGCTAACTTTTACGAACTCTGTAAAACTTAAAATTACTTTATTGTGCTTGTCACCTATTTGCTGAGTCAAGGCAACTCACTCACCATTCAATAATTAATCATGCTGCCCAATTAGCTATGGTAAAACATCATGCAGGTACAGAATTTGTACATGCATCTGGAAAACAGGTGAAGCATACTATGTTTTATTGCAATACAGAAAGATTTCAATAAAACTGTGTATAATTTTCTATGCCGATTAAAATCTTTTGTTCACCAGGGGGCAACTGTCTTGAAAAGCAACCTACTTTTCGAATTCAGAGTAGTCTCACAAGGCAGGCGGTCCATCAAAATTGAAAATTGTCAAATCAATATAGATAAATTCACACGTGACATTTATAGGTTCTCATCCGCAAAACCATAGGTTGTCACCTCAGTTACAATGCCGATCAGGTATTTACGATGAAAAGAATATGAAGATCATATGTACATGACACATGCTATTGGTATCATTTTCAAAAATAAACGTTGGTATTTCCCTTGAGTCAGTCAGTAGAACAAAACTTTTTACCGTACGATTTGTGGCCTGTCAACTGCAGTTGAATTGGTAGCCCAAAATAATCACCTAAACCCGCTGATGATTTACACTTTCCGTCATCTAAACAAAGTTTCTCTTTTGAGAAAAACGGCCTTTAAGACTTTAGCTGTTGCTTGTACAAATATGAGAATTATTACTAAACATATATATATATATATATATATATATATATATATATATATATATATATATATATGACAAAAAAATTTACATAAATATACAAAAAATGTTATATTGCACTGTATATAGGGTATAATATAAAAATTAGAAATTCACCCATGAGGAAATATAGTTCTACATAAATGCACATAAGTTACATCCCCACTGAAAGACAACCTGAGCTGCACATGTACAGACTTCTAAAGAGAGATTTTTCACTCCGAGAAACTACTAATCGCGAAAAAGTTAAAAAAAGAAAAGATCACATTTTCTGTCCATCATTCCACCATATTAACGGAATGAAGATCCACTGCACCCCCTTTTTAAAGACTTACCCCAAAAATATGCAGCTCAAAACACAATATTCCATAAAGTACTAATCGTCATCCATGACTAAGATACCATGTTATTCACGAGTTCCTCCATGGTCGGTGTTTAAATCAAATATAGTAAACAACCTGTGCACGTCCCCTCACAACAACGTTAGTGGAATCTGATAACAATGACAGCTTAACTGTTTCAGACATGAAATTAAAGGAGGCTGTAATGTTCTTGCAAATATAATCAACGTTATATAACTTCAGTTGAAAGCTGAAGCAAAACTCAGATCTGTGGGTCAGCACTACTGTAAGAACGTAATCAACACCGACCATGGCAAAGACATTAATCAATTACAACCTGACCACTGCGGATGACATTTCGCATTTACCCAGCCAATTTAGTCAAAGCTACGATTAAAGAGCATGGTTAGTAAGCAATAAGTGATTAACATCAATTACAAATATGAATATCCACCTTATCTCTGATATGGATGTTCTCTAAACAATTTCCGTACCCTTATGTTTGTACCTAATAAACAAACAAATAGCACCAGTGTTAGTTTAATGTCATCAATTGAGTATTAATTCACTGGGTTAAAACATAGAAAACACTAAGAAAATACAAAATATAACTGCATCGACTTACAATAAAAAAAATAAAAAAGGAAAAGATATTGGCAAATATGAATGCAAAATGGTATAAGTCAAGAGTCAGTGTCTAAAGAAACAAAAGGTGAAGTCTGCCAGTGTTAGTCAAAAGAGATCTCCCCACTGAGTCAGAAGTGACGTTATACTAGTTACATTATATTGATAATACATTAGTCAACGCTGAAAAATCATTATAAGTAATAAGAATTTTGAAAATTTAGTCATTAGTGTTAAGTACAAAGTAAAATAATATTGTTTTGTTTTTAAGTTTAGTATTGTTATTATTGCGATTATCGTCTTATAGCTTTTGTTAGTTTTGAGCCAAAAAGTTAACGGTTGTAAGGTTTTAGATTATTAATGGTCTATTTAAAGCAGTTACGTGTTACTTGATTCTACAAAACCACACTCGTTCCCAAACCCATATCATCCAACACATGCGCCACTGTGTCCTCTAAAAGGCAAACAGAAAAAAGATAAATATCTAAGCTGTTCACTGAAACTAGCTTTCTGTCAACAGCAAATACTTAGATCTAATATTTTTATGGGTGACAAAAAATACTGCAGCTAACCCGACTTATTAACGTCAAAACAGTTCAATGTTCTTCGGGTGTACCAAACATAGAATCTGCTAGTGATTTCCACAGTAACACCAGAATCCTCAGCATATCTGCAATCCTTTTAGAATTGGTTTTATAAACCATTCCTGTACAATAAAGTGAGCGGCATGCAAAACATATAGAAGTAGCACTGTTGAAGCAATGCTAGTATGCTGCTAGTATAATACCATAACTGTTACTTGCTACGTAACTACTGCGCACCCTTGTTCAAATAAGAGTTTTATAAACCAGCACGTATTTCAAATAGAATACACGCAAAAATCTTTAGATACAAGAAGCAAAGTGAATATCAAAAATCAAACGAGGTATTATCTATTGAATAGCCCCTTGTATTTCAACCAAAGTGACTCTACTGCAACGAGAAAAAGACTAGGTACAGACATAATCGATAGAAGTGGTCTAAAAATCGAAATGGCGTTGAACCAAATGTTGTTTTATTTTCAACAAAGAAAATGTAATCTGGCTTCAACCTCTGAACAATAAATACTTCTGAATATCCAAAAATGTTCATTGCTTTACAATAAATATGCTCCTTACATACAAATGACAGTCGAAAATGGCAACTTAATGTAGCATAGGTGTGTCAAACTGTCTTACACCATTGCATAAAATTCAATGGCGCTCCACACAAAGCAAAATTCTAGTTTCAATTCGCTCTTCATAACATCTTTTTTATTGTAATCACGAATCAGTTAACTTACATAACAAGGCCATTCATTCTTCGGAATCTTGGCTTAAATATATTTTAAGTTCCCGTTTCCACTTTAATACATAACAAATTGCAATTGTGGTATTGAAAATCATACATTAGCTACTCAAATAAGTCGTCATTGCTTGACCAATACATTAAGCCCTTTGGCATTAAACTTGATGAAAACAAAAACATTCAAAATTCTCTTTGGACAATCGAGAAAATAAACCAATGTCCCTGTTCTGGTGCATATTCAAAATAATTGCCAGTCTCATTATTGCTACAAGCATAGTTGTAAAAATGTCAGCTCTGATGACAAGTAAAGAATTATTTGAACTGAGACAAAAGTACTTGTAAGAGACACATGTAATCTAAAAAAATTACTATTGAACCATATCCACTGAAAAGAACCCCTTGAAGGGTACAAAATCGGAAAACATTCAAATATACAACAATGAGTACTTAAAAACACTACCAAGTAACTGAATTCAAATATTTTAGATATTACAGTAGAAGCCGAAATATACCCATTGTGGTTTACATTCAAACAATACACTGATTGTAGGTAGGCTTTTATTCGATTTATACCTACCAATACCTATTCTTTTCTTGTCTTTGCCTCAGACTATCTAAGGCACTATTAAATTGACAAGAAAGAAAAAAACATATATATATATATAACTTAATTTTAAAACACAATAAATGTGCATGTTGCAGTAAAACATTATAAACTAGCTTTAATACAATCATTCGCCAATGCTACTTCGTGGAAAAAATGGATGGTTTATCTAACAAAGAAATGCTCCAGAGAAAAACGCATTTACTATAAGCATCTGCAACACTTTTACAGAAAACTAAAGTATCCCACTATCTGTGGGCCGCGAGACAGGAGGAACGCAACTAAGCAATGACAGGAGTCGAAACATGGGAACAAGTGTCGATTTCTCATGCTAAGGAAGATATCTGATACGCGCTAGAAATAAACAGCGCACGCAACTGTGCCGACAAGTGCCAATACCAACTTTCGCATTTAAGCTGAGTGTGAAGGGGCTGAAAAAAAGTGATAAAATGTATATTGTCAGTCAATCAAATTGAATGCACCTTTAATATACCTTTTAACTGGGAGTACAAGGTGCAGTAGAAAATACTTCATCACCAAGGAATTTTGTCAAGTCGGCTCACACGCTCAGAAGGCAGTGTGTAAAATGGCAAGACGTTCTCATTGCGCATGTTGTGTTTAAAAAAAGTAAGATGCTTATGTATGTAAACACGACAGGCTGGTATTCTCGACTAAGAAATATAATTTTAATCTTTTTAAAACAATTCTTTGAAGTTACAAAGTCCTAAATCACTTTTTTTCCACAGTACTTTTTTCAAAGTTTTCTACAATGTCATGTGTCAATGGATCTCTTCCTTTAATTGGCGAATGCTCGTATCGCATCTAAAATATAAAGCTGTGAAATTAGATATGGAATGACAAATCAAATGGTGTTGTGTTTATCTGACTTCTAAGAGCAATTTTTTTCCCTAGCAAAAACGTTAGTGTATAAGCCCTGTAAAATACCTGTGAATCAAATATTACCTTTTAAGGAGGTAATCAATGTCTTAGAAACCTTTTTACAAAGTGCATTTAGACCTAATTACTTTCAGCTATCCCCTAAGAAAGACCGCAATGTTATATGATTACTAGTTACAGAATGTTACATGTCAGTTACAGTTACAATTACTATCAATTTGTTTACAATGTTTAAAAGCTGTTATTATATGAGGTGGTAAAATTCGAATAAAATTTATTCCTCTGACAGGAAACATTTATCTCTTGGCACCAAGAATAGACTGATCCAAACACGCATGAAAGTCAAGAATCGAAGCAGGGCGATGTGCATAAGCATCGAGAGGGTACACACCTGGCAGTGTGGCAGAGACTGTGGCGGTAAGCAAAGGAAAGATGAAATAAAGTGTTAGCATGGACGTGAAAAAAAACACAGGTATTTTAATGAAGTTTAAAAAAATAAAAGTTGAGCAAATAATTGGAAATGTTATAAAAAACAAAAATATAATTGAATTACTATTAAAACATTAAAAATGGTTATTACAAGTACAATTATACTATATGTCTAAGCTCCATGACGAGGTGTTTACCATTTCGCTCAGCAAATTAAACAGTTGGCACACTTCCCTCCCACAAGGACAAGAGGGAGAGAGAGGGGGAGGAGAGAGGGGAGGAGGAGAGAGAAGGGAAGAAAAAGAGGGTGAGGAGAGAGAGGGGAAGAGAGAGAGGGGAAGAGAGAGAGAGAGGGGGGGGAAGAGAGAGAGGGGGGAAGAGAGAGGGGGCGAAGGGAGGGAAGGGAGAGAGAGTGGGGATGGGGGGATTGCTTAGAATTCTCTCTTTGAACTAAAACATATATTGTCTTAACACTGGTATGATACGTATCTCAAACCTTTTTTAAATGACTGAACATTGAAATTGAAACGGACTTTCTGACAGACGAAGCTGAGTCATTCCTTACTCTTCTCCCACCTTTCCCCCTTGCGTTCGTCTCGTAAAGGCTGCTCAAAATTTGAAGAGAATATTGTCCAATGGCCATGTTTTTCATGCATAAACCTTAAAAAGCTCATATTTCATATATCACACTTCTGCAATGCCATAGGTTAAATGTACAGTTTGCATCATGACACATGTCATGGAAAATGATTACACGTAGAAAAGCTTCCAGATTATCATCAAATTGCAGAAATAAACAAAAAATGCCGAAAAACCAAACAAATGGTAACCCACCTTCTCTTTAACCCCAACAAAAATAAACAAGACGAACCCTTACCTAAATTTTAAAAACCTGATAGAATACAACAGGGAGAGAGGGTATGGTTTTAACATTTACTGTACTAATCCCTTACGTATATATAAAAAAATAAAATCAGACACTTGGATAATATTAAAAGAAGAAATTGTGACGAAAAAGTTTTTGTCATAATAATAACTCGCGAAAATAACATTTCTCATTAGCAAAATGCAACAAAGAACGTACCACTGTAAACAAATATTTAAAACCATCTGTCAACTACTTTTTACCATGAATTTCAATTTTTGTATGGTGTAATATGGCTTTCCAGCTTACGTGTTTTAAGACTGCTAATTAAAAGGGCATTTGGATTAGCTGTTTTTCTCTATTTTGAGGGTAATGAGTCAATGCTACGACTTTAAAAAGTAACCTTTTAGCACACTGGCGTAGATGGAGCACTCAGATAAACATGGAGTGGCCTTATTAATGATTCCACGTTTTGCATCGGTTCTAAAGTATCTTCAGACCTCCATTTCAAAATCGGACTACGTGGAGACAACTGGTAATTTCCGACCATCACATCAGGTTGTAACTCCGGTCATCACTTTCAAAAATCCGGAAGAACTAAAATGTCTTTTGACCTCTTTAACCGTAATAGTGGATTCCACGCCAAATATTTTACTTTATTCTTGAAAGATATAAAGAGTATATACCAATTCTGAAGTGAAGGGGTTTGGTAACTTGGTGACATTCCATCTCATACTTCATGGCAATAACTTGGGGAGAACTTGTGTATATTATTCGCTTGAAAATGTGTTACTTCTCAATACCTTCCAGTATACCCTGTTTCTCTTCATTGGCATTTTATAACTAACCTTACTTTTACGAAAACCAATTTCCAAGGTATTGCTTTCATTTTTCACTATCCTGCCAAACCACCCACAATATCCCGTAGCTCTTTCGACCCTAATTTTCATCACTCTCCACATCTGTCTTTAAAACCTGCCTTCACTAATGCAAAGTTGTACAGTTGCCAAATACCGAGGGCCTCATCAGCAGTGAACGTAATACCATTGAGTATACCTACGCTTTATATTTGTAGAATATTAGTATTAATAACTTTTATTTTAAAACTATATTAGGTCATTTCGTATAATTGTTAAACAGAAATATTTGTACAAAAAAACAAGTGGTGAAAAAACTTGTCAAAATTGTGCAATTAAATATTGGTAAAAAAGTATAAAATTATGTGCTCTCATATAAAAGTCTAGCTAGGCTGCTTTGTACAATGTTGCGAGTATGTGTAATGGCAAATTTTATATATATATGCACTGTTCCAGTTTACAGATTGGAGCCATTTCAAAGTATTTGCTGAAAGGCCTGTCAAACCATATATACGAGTAATATATTCAATCTTGAACAGTAGTGATAAAAAGAATTTTCTTCGAGACTCGCAACGGTTTCGCGACGTGATATGAACTTCATTTTTGTGCTGAAAATGTACACAGTTTAATCTGGTAAACTTTTAAATCCATTCTTTTCTTTTAACACCCAAAATTCAAAATGGTGAATGGATGGTCAGTACTCGTTTTAACACGGCCAGGAACCTCCTACAGTTATGGCCGTGATATTAAAGGATTCATAGTATGTTTTGACGACAAAACAACCGTTTCTTTAACATCCGATGGTTTGTATTTTTTATTGTAAAGTCAAAAAGTTTAACAACATGGATTGTTAATCACCCTTTTTCAAATTTACGCCTATTTTTTTTTCTGTTGCAAAACTTTATTACAATATCTTTCTTGGTCTCATTGGTTGGATTTCAAATATAATTTTTTTTCGTATTGCAATTCAAAGAATCGTAATGATTTCACTTAAATCTCAAAATAATCTGTGCTTAACAGTTATTGTCAGCGCAAACTTTACTCAAGTCTCAAAATAAAGTGAATGTATCAGTTATTATCTGCTCTCACACAAAATAGTTTTGGCAACTTATGTTTTTTCAGCTAACTAGGATAAAAAATAATTGTTTTGAGGTTAACTCTTTTTTTCGCTGCGACGTTTAAGCCTGCATAATTATTCCAAAACCTAAAATCATCTTAAAGTATTTTGTAGCACGCTTTAACAAGCAAAAAGTCCCTTTTCTTAAACTTTGAAAACTAGATGGAAAAAAATTACGGCAAATTTGACATAATAGCTCGCATATAACACAAAATTAGGAAATGGAAAATTGGCTAAAGTGTCGGATTTTGTGAAAATCAATACCAGACTAATAAATTCCGTACTATTACTGTTTCCAAATTTTCACAACCTTTTCTTTGGTCGAACAACTTGCCATGTCAGACGGCTATTCTGAGCATTCTACGCTGCCCTGGCAGAACTTGTGCTGAATGCATATCCACAAATCTCTCTTTGATCTCAACTATCTGTATGAAAAAACTACCCTTCTTCGTCGACGCTGATGTAACATTATGGGATATTAAACTCAAACCAACCCTTCATATCCGAGAGATTCTAACGTGCTGTAAAACTTCAAAAATCGAAAAGAATTTGGTCTAAAAACCATTAACAAAAATTACCGTCAACCTGTAAAGCACCAATATAAAATCTAAGCAAACCCCAAAATTAAATTCAACACAACTAGCTTCAATCGATGGTGCCGTGATGTGCGCATGACTAGTCCACAAACTGTATTCACTTTCATAACTTTGCAGTGAAACTACATGATTACTAGCACTGTGTAGGGGCAGCTGTGTAAAGCTGCATATCATATAATTTATAGGTGAGAAGATCCATCTCACCTGGTGTTCGCATTGCATGGTAATTTGGAACCATTGGCAGCGGACTATTCAGCAAACCATTCTGCACTGTGAGAAAAAGGAAAGATACATAGAAGTGATTACAAAATGGCTATCAAAGCAACACACATGATTATACAGAATAATCATAGTTCATTTATTTCTTTTATAACATCAATAAGTAAAAAGAAAATACCTGAGCTGTATATATATATATATATATATATAGATATATATATATACACACACATAAATATATATATATATAAGATATAATAAGTTGGAAAGAATCAAAAAACTACACTATCCATTTCGACAAGCCTGTTTCGTGATTTTACTCACTCGTCAGGAAATGTACATTTCCTCACGAGTGAGTAAAATCACGAAACAGGCTTGTCGCAATGGATAGTGTAGTTTTTTGATTATTTCTCACTTATTATATCTTTTATTACGCTCTGCATTTATGTACCCACCACTCTAATACGGTTAACCGAATCAAATGTACCATATATATATAATGTCTGTATGTTCGTAATTATTTTATTAAGCATCTTGCCCACAAATGTTCAATACATTTTACTTTGCCAGAATAAAGTTCTGATATTCTGTCTCAGCTTTTAGCTATCAGCATCAATTTTTATTTCTTAACGTCTAAACCTTTTGCTTGGCATTGGGCAAACAGAACTCTCGGGAAACAATAAAACGTGCATTAGAACCATTCATCACTTCCATGTTACGTTTCCAATATTTAAAACTCCTCCTCTTGAAGTCAAGATCTAGCGTGACTAGTTTTCCAACCCAGAAACTTTATATTTATGTCAACGTTTAATTTTCGTCTCTTTAATTTCCTGGCAGATGACAATGGTTATTGATCTATCAGAAAATTGGTAAGGAAATTCTCGCTTTTCGTCAATCTAGCAATCACTTTTCAAAATCAATGTTTGATGTACAATAGTAGACTACCCCGGTCACGTCCGTTGACGTACTACGCCCTAGTTATTTCTCTGCTATAAATGGCATAAATCAAGTGACTTCTGACGATTATTCGTAAAGAGCTTTTGGGCTAATTGTTCATTGCTTTAAGCCATGACCAGTCATATCAGACGGAGAAATGGTTAAATAAAGATAAATTTAAGATAAAACTATGTACATAAAAATCGTTGTATACCTGAAAAAACCCAATTGAATGAGAAAGTCACAAAAGTATATTTAAAATTTCATTGAAATTTAGTGAAATTTCGTTTTCCTAAAAATTTATCTTATTATTATCTCATCATGTGTCGTCCTGGTTAATTAACCAATCACTACCATCCGAAGACTAGTAAGGTGGCAAATAACCAAACAAAGCGCTTACACATCAGTGATACCAGTTGCCGTGGTGTCATATGACAAGAACTTATTAGTAGCAGCTAACAATAAATAATGCTACAAGACTCTTTTAAACAGTAGGGTAGCAGGAGCCTATGTTCACATGAAACAAATAATTGCCCGAAATTCGTAACAAGTAGGAACAAACGTTACTACAGCTACACACAACATTCAAACGACTATCAATATCAAAATACTGCATTTTAAAGCCTGTAGTTGACGGCTTTATGTGGGTAATCAATTTTACTTCCAAGTTCATACTAATAGAGAATTTTATGATAAATCAGCAATTATTTAAAAAATGTTTGAAAATATTGATTGATATAATTATTTAATTATTCAAAAACATCTTTTCTCAAGTTCTTACCTCTTCCAATACCAGAACCCAATCCGGACCCAATGCCAGTACCAAGCCCTGACCCTAGACCTGACCCTATTCCTGATCCTATTCCTGAGACTAGACCTGATCCCATTCCTGATCCCATTCCTGATCCCAGCCCAGATGGCGACGCAGGGCACCCGGGTCCTCCTTCTGGTCTGTATGTTCCATTTAAGATAGCTAAATCTTTTAATTGTTTGCGTTTGATGTCGTCATCACCGTCATCCTAAACAGAAAACCACTTAAATAGCTTAGCAGGTGTATCTAACGTCATAAAATTTAAATACTATTATATTACGATACGGTAAAGTGAAAACTTTCTAAATAAAAGCCATGTCACAAAGGCGTTCTTGTAAAATACAATGGAAGGTTACGTAACCTAAAAAACGTTACGTAATTTAACAACTTACTGGTCGAAATTACTTTTAAGTCAGAGGCAGAAAAATTGATAGAGTATGAGAAGAATATTGCTGTGACATTTTGTAGCGAGGAAAACTAACAATATTGTCAGGAACTCTAAGACTTCGTTAGAAATGGATGTAAAATACAAAATGGCGATCATAGAAGTTACGCAGCGCATAAATTGTTGAGTTCTTTGAACAAATTTTTAAAAAGTGACATATTTCTTTGACAGGGTGGCAACTACTGAGATTACTGGGCCTGGCCTTAAGCTACAGGCAAATGAAAATTTACAATTACAAATGTAACAAAAATCTGCTATTACAAAATATACGGAAATTACTCAACACTGAATTCGTCATGTTTAATTCCGAAATTTACTAAAAAGCCCTATGTTTATATAACATGTCGCAAAATCTGTTACGTACATTTTCCTCTTATTCCAGTTTTGGAAAGTTTTGTCTGCATTACTTAAACTAATCGATCAATATATTCAACTGCCTTGTGTTTCCATCCATATACTATCCCTATTTTCGATCTCAGGAAAATGGGAGCATATGTTTCTCTCTCACAACACAAATCAATTTGCTATGCTAGATCACATTTTCGTGATTTATGAATCAAGACTCTAGCGAGACTAATGTATTTACAAGGTCGCCTGCACTGAAGACAATCTGCATCAATGTCAGTAACAATAGTGTTTGTTTAATACCATGATTAGTGAAGTTAATTGGAGCTACTTATGATTAAGGCCTCAGCTTTATTCTTTACTTACTTTTTGTCATCCAACTTGAAGACATATCAAGATAGACAATCGGAGTCACTCACTGAGGAAGTCATGTAAATATTGGAGAAAAAAATAAGAGCACAGTTTCATGCCTTGCTTGCAACAGATAATATTTATAATTCAAAGCAAACAAATTGGTTAGGTTAATCATTTCAATCTTCTGCCAGTTCGGTCTCTCGCTGAGGTTTTTTAAACTCTTTGTTGAAGCTGTAATGAAAGTTTTAAATAATTATCCTGTCAACTTGACTGAAAGAATAATAAAGCCTTACTGGTGGGGTTATTAAAACTTTTATTTCTTCTACAGCTTTTGTTAGTTTTAATCTGGCACGATCATCCGTATCTTCAACAACGAGAAGTACATGGAGTTCCTCATCCAAATGTTCATAGTTTGGCTGTCCTCGTTTTTCTTCTTCCTAAGGAAGCAATCAAGAAAATAATAATTCAGAAACAAAGCAACTTTAGATAACAATCACACACACACACATATATATATATATATATATACATATATATATATATATACATATATATATATATACATATATATATATGTAGGTGTGTGTGTAAAAATCTGTATCTATATGTATATATCTATATATATCTATCTATATATATATCTAGATATATACATATAAATAGTGTGGTATGTGTTGCGTGTGTACGTGTGGTGTGCATATGTGTAGTATTACTAATTAGCCGGCGATTTTGCCTTACCCCATTGCAATTGAAAAACACACAGTAGTATCTCATTTAGTCAGCATGGAATGTAGCTTTGGACACGTCCATAAATACGAATAGTACCAGCACAGTGAAGTCAATATGTATGAAACAAATATAAATCAACTATCATTTGGCGAAAACAAACAAACAAACACTCTCAATCTTCGGAGGGTGATTTTGATTACGAAAGCAAGCAAGTAAGAACTGCGACTTGCCTGACATAATACGCAGTTATTTAACCTTACTTGATGTCCCACACAGCGGGGTAACGCTGGTCAGTTGAATTTGATGAGTTTGTTTTTGATTTATGGGTGCAATCCTACCGATGATTGAACCCAAAAGTTCTGTAAATTTTATTGAAAAAATACCTGATAACATGACCTTTGGATGAACAGCGTGCATAAGTTAGGCGTATTACGTATTTATGTAAAGAAAATATATCGCACAATAGCAATTTATCAGCAGTTTGGTCCTTTGGCCGAGTGAAACGTGTGACATAAAGAATGAGTTTATTATGTTCTAAGTAATTGAATTACAACTTATATTAGCAAAAGTCAAATGGTATGCATTTCTCATTGGATATCAATATGTACCCGTCATATAAAGTTGTTTTAAACGATTTTGTAAATGAGGCTGTGCTTAGTTTATATTAGTGTCGTCACAGTGGTTAATTACATTACATTATGTTCGTGTTTTAGGTCAAGCAAAGACATCACTAACCAGATGGATAGTAAAATGTACCTCTAGCCAGAAGTTTCCTGTCGCTAAGCCTTAAATTTTCAAACGTTAAAATATTGAAGAAATCACGCATGTCAAATTTCAAAAACGAACTGCACTAAATGTTACGATTTTCATGAGGAAGCCTAACTGATCTGACCGTGTTCCAAAAAAGTGTAAAGAAACATGACAAGAAGTGAATAAACGGCAGCAAAATAGTAACGAGCTATCTCAACCACCATAAATACCGACAAGCATTATAACAGGTATTTAACTGTCGAATAACAGAAAGCAATACAGCCTGAGATATTTAGCGAGGGGCTTTAAGTTCCTTGAAAGAGGAGCCGTGGCTTAATGGTTAGTGCAAGTGCACCGTAACTGGGTTGTGGATAACAAGCTACCAATACCAAGAATACATTCATACATAAACGAAGGACAAAATGCGCACAGAAATGCAGCTAGAAGTAATAACAAGTGGTATTATAAACTAAATGGTTTAAAACTATATCTATGGCTTCACACATTTTACGCCTCGATTGGAAAGATACAGGATATAAATGAGAAATATTAAAATGCAAAATACCCGTTTGAAGACAAGTCAATTGTGTCGGTTGTTAAGTGGCTGTCCTCAGAGTCAAACGACAGTGAGCAAGGGCCAAATCATCAACTGTTCCACTGAAACAAATCTTCAATATTCCCAATATGTTAGTATTGACCCAGTGGGTAAAGACTTGGATGTGGACGTATTCGTGCTGTCCTTTTGTTTCATCATTACTCCCTTTAAATCCTTAATACATATGTGTTTACAATTCCAAGTGGTCTTTTATAGTTTTATGGTCCTTTACAGCTATTACTTTCTATGCAGTTGAAACATTCTACTTGTTTTTGTTTTAAGATCTATCTTATGTCCCTGATAGATATTGCATTGTATTAGTTATGTGTCTAAAGAACAGTTGAAATTCTGTAGGGCCACGTTTTTTAACTTTATGGTACTGAACGGTCAATAAGAAGGGGGAAAGAACTTGTATTTCCATCCTATGGGTAAGGAGGTGAAGAATCCTGACTTCACAGTTTCAGGAGAATCTTCTTTAGGTGGTCGGATAACTAAGTATTGAAACCACAACAATTCTTACAAGCGTTGCTGGTAGGTTCATTTGACAGAGATCAAAATAACAAAATAACAAAGTTCACAGTAAAATCAACTCATTACTTACTTGGTGTCGGAACAATTATTTTAAGTAAAACATAGTTCTGAACACAATATATTTCCTACATTTCATACTATGAACCTATGAGATAAATTTTTAATTCCTTTGCCAGACTTATCAAAAATACTAACCAAAATTCTTCTGGTTTTATTTTGAGACGATCGTGGTCTTGTGTTTCTCTCTCCTACTCTGTCTTTAATAGCAATTTTTTTCTAGTTCCAGCTGCCCCACCTTAAGGATATGTTTAATTATGCTTTCTGCAAAATATATTCTTACAGTCTACCCATACCAAAAAGATGCTTTTAAAATCACACGCTACCCTAAAACAGACTGAACCCTTACCTGTTTTTTGTCTTTCATGGAACCTCGTCCTCGTACTAGAATTTTACAGCCAGTATCTTGTTCTACTTGTCTCAGTGTTAAACCCCTAGGTCCAATTATCCTACCAACAAAGTTAAACTATCAAACGAGAAGAAAATAGGCTTCATTGGGGATGGCATAAAATATTCCAAATGACATACAGCAAAAACTCTAAATATGGTTAAAATCCTAATTATCAAGTTTCATTTCAAAATTTTATACTAGTGTCAAGGACGACGACATATGATGAAAACCTGTATTTAGGGTCAAGGCTATACATATATAACCCAGCCCCTAAATGCACCGTATACACCTATATGGGCCATATGATTGAGGCAGGAAAATAAATTAAAAAGTAAACAACTCATAAGGCTCCTATATATATTTTATAGATAAATATATATCATAATTAATAATATATACTAATATTTTGGGGTTTTTAATATTCTTCTTTTGAATTCTTTTGGAAATCTTTACAAATACATTAAAAACAAAATCAAGAAAATCAGACTAAGAAACAACAACTGGTTTGGGACTCAAAAATTTCTGACTGATCAAACTGAAATGAATTTTGCAAAAAATATATCCCTGCTCATTTGTTTTGTGATGGAAAAATCAGTCAATAATTGAATAATTTAAAGCTGTGATTTTGGAGGGGAAAAAGGTTTGTTGTGAATTCATTACTGATACATCTTCCATATTGGTTCTCTTCAGGTACGAATGCTCAGTGTGGCATTATTGATGTGGATCACATGCTACGTGGTAAACTTTTGGATTAAAATTGTGTTGGAGGAGGTTCCTGTTTCAGAAAGAATTCTGATAGCTGTTTCAGGAAAAATTGTTATACACTTTACTTTGTGGATTTACTTTGGAGGAGATTAATCTATCAATTGTTGTAGGCAAACATGAGCATTCTATAAAGGGGATTGAAAGATTTAATTACTGGGCTCATTCATCTGCTGCTTAAGGTCAGTTGGACATAATCTTTCTACTTGGTATTGTGCCCTCTCATTGATGATTTACCAATTACCTGTGTATACATTAGAATGCCATTTTGATGTTAAGAAGTGATCTTCTAAGCATTTTCAAGTGATAGGTTGTTATTGGTGCTTCATCATTTGCTGAAATGGCCACAAAATGACAACTTACATGGCTACCACATATCATACTGGTGAACAGGTAAAAGAGGTTAATGTGGAAATCATATTGAAGGAGAGGATTTAGAATTCCCTTTCCTGGCTTGAGCAGTGGGATAAAATGTGTCTGCCTTTGATGGAGGGTTGTCATTCTCTAGCATAAAGCATGACTCAATTTTCTCAATCAATTTAAATAATTTCTTTTAATATTATTTTAAAGATAAGCAATGTATTAAACTTAGTCAATTTTATTTGTACACATACTTTAATCTTTACATACTCAAAAAGAAACAAAGGATAGATTATGACTATAAACCTGGCAAGAACTCTCATGTAGCCCAAAAGAATGAAACCAAAACTCAATGATTTTCAATGAACTGCCTTAAATACTAATACTGATATTGATTGGGTTATGATATTTGACTTATCCAACTCAGGCATGGATGATCATGTTGTACCACAACTGCTTCTTTCTACTTTGCACCAACAGTTCTACCTCCTGATAATGCATTCATTTCTATGCCAACCAATTCTTTAAACTTGTCATCCATAGCACTTTTCTACTTTCTCTGCTCCTTGTTCGTCCAAATCCCCAGCCAATGTCAGACTTTCCTTTTCTTGTCAAGTGTCCAAGAAAGATGAGTTGTAAGTTGTGCTCTCCTTAACAATTATTATCCCTAAAAAACTCTTTTAAATACATCATCATAACAGACCTAATCCAACTAATGTATTCTCAACATCTTTCTAAGGAACAACACCTTGCAGTTTTCTAAGCCATCTCTTTTATTTGATATTACTTACTATGCCTCATGCCTCATTTGTGTGTGCAAGCACACATAAAAGTACAGCACAAGTAATTATGTTCTTATACTTGAAAATCAATTGTTCAGGGTTTGTCACCCTTTTCGTATGCTGATTTTGCTGCTCCTAACTCTCCATGTTTTAAAGTCTCTTTAAATACTGAGGTGACTCTGGTAACATCATTTTATCATACCTGCAGTTTGTGTTTTGCCCCAGGCCTCTTTCAGTTTGTCGGATACACATCTGTTGAGAGCACACACCCATGTGTTACACCTCTTTCAATCTTTATGTACTAAGTCTAACTACATTTACAATAATTATGTACATATGCGGAAGAGCAAAAAAAATAGTATATAAAAAGTACACATCTGTTGAGAGCACACACCCATGTGTTACACCTCTTTCAATCTTTATGTACTAAGTCTAACTACATTTACAATAATTATGTATATATGTGGAAGAGCAAAAAAGTAGTATATAAATGTAATATATGTATATACTTTGTCTTACTAAGTGGTATAATGGTGGTGACCTTATGTAATTGCACTAACGTAAGTTAGTTTTAAATACACTACCATTAAATGATAGGGTTGATGTCTTAGCTGTGTAATAGAGCTGTTTGATGGATTGGTAATATATCTGGTGATTTTGTTCATCCACAGAGCATCTTGAAACAGTACTTAACCCTTGCCTTGAAAAACCAAAAATTTAAACACCAAGAAAGTTACATTTTTGAGTATGGGTGTTAAACTGGTTATGAGGCAGGATAACCAGTGAGCATATACTGTAAGAATGATTATGTCACATCACCAAGTGGTCTAGGAACCTTTTTTTCTGCTGGAGTAAAATAATATTTTTTAAATAAGTTAAAAAGTAAGTTGTTAGTAATACTTACAAAACTGGAAGTTTGCAATATTTAGCTTCTTATTTAAAAACTAATATACAAACAAGATTAAGTCTAAGACTGCTGATCACCTCATGTTGAGTGTGGGCTGCAAAACCTCATCTACATTTTTGTTAAGCTGCCTTTTTTGCACACTGTGGCATCTCTTTCAAGTTACTTCAGCACTGAACGGTTTTGGTAGCTAACAGTCAAAAAGCATTTCCTGTTCAAACTGTTCTTTTATTTTAAATACTAGTCATGTTACCTTGAAAACAATCTTCATCCAAAAATATGTACATACTGTGATGTTTAAGTTTAAAATCTTTTAAAAACATTTTCAACCAAACACCATACTTTGAAAAATTTTGCTCTGCAGAGATTACCAATTCAGAAAGAAAGTCAATTTTCTGGTGTTAACATTTAAAATAACTAACAGACACTTTTGAAATGTTGTGAATCCCACTGGCATTATCCTATTTCCAGGTTGTAATGCTGTGATCTAATCAATTTTATTTAATGACACAGTCATAGAATTGAAGTTTCATGACAAAATCTAATTGTATGGTCTCAGTAAAACTGGCATTTTATATTACTAAGAGATGTAATCTGGTTAAATTGTGTCTTAACAAGTAAAGGAACTGATATGTAAGAAACATAACATGGGAAAGATTTGCTTTTTTTTAATATGATGGAATTAATGAGCTTTATTTATCACAAGCTACAGTACTATATAAAGTATTGGTGTGCATGAAGGTGAAATTGGTAAGAACACTGGTATTTCCCATAGCACTACATGGATGTGAAAGTTGGGCAATGAAAATGCAAGACAGAAAATGGATCAACACTACTGAATTGTGGTGTTGGAGAAGGGTTCTGAAAATTCCTTGGACCCATAAAGAAACCAACAAATCCATAATTGAAATGATCAATCCTCAAACATCACTGGATGCCAAAACAATTAAACAAATGTTATCTTATTTTGATCACATCATGAGGAAGGATGCTAACCCAGAGAAGACCATCATGCTTGGCAAGTGTGAGGGGTTTAGAAGGAAATGAAGACAGCAGTAGAGTTAAATGACTAGAGTTGTTGAGGCCACAGCCTTAGCCTTGGCTGACCATAAGAGATAGGACTGGCTGGAGAAAACTAATTCAAGATGCCACTAAAGAAGATGAAGAAATAAACATAGAAGAACAATAGTAGTATAAGAATTTCTTTATGAAAAGATTAATGCATACATAAAATTTTGAAAAAATGTCAGTGACACTGGGTTGAAATGTTTACTTATAATATTCTGAAAAGAATTCCATAACACCTTTAAACTTACCTTTGGATACTCTTTAACTGGTGCATATATTTTTTCTGTAAGTTTTACTACATTCCCACTGGGTGGAGGCAGGGACATCAGAAAACTTGAAGGGCTAAATAAATCATTACGTACTCTATTGATTTCTAAAAAAAAAGGAAATATGATATGGTAATTAATTATTAAATATTTTGTACATGAATATATTGTTTTAAAAATATTTAATACAAAAAAATTTAAGTTTTCCTCTTAAATTAACAAAATTTACAATAGAATTAGTGAAGATAGACTAGCTACAGAAATTTTAATGAGAAAAACTGTGTTTTACCCACTGTGTGAATGGAATTGATAGTTTTGTAAGTAATATATATTGTTATGTGCAGCAGGTGATGCTGGACCACCAACATAAAATGGACTGCATCTAAACATTGGAATATAGTATGTAAAGGCACAATACAAGACAGCAAAACTGCTTAATGTAAAATACAAAATAGAGATATAAAAACGTTAGTTCACCAGATATGGTGGAACTAGTATTAAAAGAAGATATGAATAGTGAAGAAACCCACATGATTTGGCAATCAAAGAGTGGGTGTAGCATATGTAATAAATGCTACTTTGGATAGATGTTGCCACAGGTGAAAGAGATATCATAGGAAGTTCAAAAAAAATTACTCTACAAAAGAATATAGATCAATGTATGCAAAAAGAGAAAAAAATCTGATGTGGAGTGGCAATGACACAGATGAAATGATAGAAGAAAAGGTGACGAGGAGCTAATAAAAAGATAAGTATACATAGAATGAACTTACAAAAGAAAAACAAAAGGGAAAAAGATGACATAGTGGCTTAGCAGGAAACACAACAGGGCTGAAAAGAAGCACCATGGCAATTTCAGTTCTCATTATCTTTTTATTTTTATTATGGAATGCTCAAAAAGCTGGGTGGGGACCCTTAAGTACCACATACCATGGGCAGAACCCTACAGTCTAATTTCAAATATATATATATATATATATATATATATATATATATATATATATATATATATATATATTGATAGATAGAAGGTAAGCAATTAGTATTTGGTGCTCTATACCCAAGACAGAACATGACTTTTGGCCATTCTTCAAAATTAATTCCAAAACTTCTCTTGAATAAAGCACAAGTTAATACAAAGGATCTCACAGGCACAAAATGTCTATCCTACATCCTACATACAGAAAACGACTAGGTGGCAAATATTGCTATCACTGCTTTTATTCCTTTCTATCTAGTAATGATAAAACATTACTAAAACATAAAACAAANAATATATATATATATATATATATATATATATATATTGATAGATAGAAGGTAAGCAATTAGTATTTGGTGCTCTATACCCAAGACAGAACATGACTTTTGGCCATTCTTCAAAATTAATTCCAAAACTTCTCTTGAATAAAGCACAAGTTAATACAAAGGATCTCACAGGCACAAAATGTCTATCCTACATCCTACATACAGAAAACGACTAGGTGGCAAATATTGCTATCACTGCTTTTATTCCTTTCTAGCTAGTAATGATAAAACATTACTAAAACATAAAACAAAAAACAGCCCAAAGTTGTTTTTATATGAATTTTTCAACATTTGGGTCTGCAAGGAATATCTTACCTAAACAAGACTAAATCTCATGTCCCAATAAGTAACTTGTGATTGTACACTACTAATAAGGGGCTGTTATTGAAACATCCTGAAGAACTGTGGATGGGTGTTTGATGTCAGGAGAAGGAAAAACTTATCTCATTTGTGAAATGTGCATAATGGAACAGAGAATTCTATTTGTGAATTTAACAAACATGAAGTATGTGCATGGATGGAGTGGGAACTGCAACCAAGTTCAAACATTTACAAGTATTTAAATTATGGTGTCATCACAGATTAGGGCAGGTTTACTGATAGTATTACATGTTGCTTGATGAAACTATGTCAAAGTCCATTGACAACATAGGTAATGTACTTAGCAGCTGGTGTGATGTATTTCCAACTTTGTATGAGAAGGTATTTGCAAGATCTGACAAAGAAAACTAAGAAATATCATTCAGTGTTTCAGTACAAAAATTTTGTTGCAAAGAAGTAGGAGTTTGTAAAATTTGATATATTTTTAATTGCTTCAACAAATACAGTTGAGATGCAAAAACTCATGCAATGTGAGTCTATGATTTGCCTGATAAAATGCACTCATTTGCAATTTTTGTCTGCTGAGTTTTGAACAAGTGTTTCAAAATAGTATACTATTTTTGCAATGACATACTAGTGCTTGCAAAGGAGAACTGCAAAGTGGGATATGTCTTTTACCTTTGAACTGTTGGGCATAAGCATATTTTTTGTTTGCTTTTTCATAGAAAACAAGAATGCATATTTTGTGATTAAGTTTAACAGTTAAACATTGAAGTCGAATATGGTATTTGTAATTTCTTTAGTAAAATAAGAAAAAAGTAACGTCCTAAAACAACCAGAAAATAAGTTCTCACTCAAAAATTAGTTCTTTTCTTGTCAATCCATAAAAAATAACCTATTTGTGGTAAATAATTACATGAGTTTTGGACCTAAAAGAGGAGACTGTTTATGTATTAACCTTTTCAGTTCAAAATTGAAGTTTGATATGGAATTGATAGTTACTTTTGTAAAATAAGAATTAAAAAACTCTTTGAAACTACCACAAAATAAGCAGTTTTCACTATTACAAAATAAAGTCTTTTTGTGACAAAAAACCCCGAATTAAGCTGTTGGTTATAGATAATTACACAAGTCTTGGATCAAAGAGTGGATATTTTTCAAGATCTCCACAAAAAAGGATATTGTCATTTGTATACTTTCATAAGTTTAACAACAGGAACCAAAATATGCCACCATTTTTGTCAATGGGTTTGCCAACTGAAAAAAAAGCCATTGACAAAAACTACGAAGAAATCAGACTTAATTTTACTAAATAAATAAGCAGACAAAAAAGTTCTGAACATGTTATGAAATGAATTCCACAAATCAACTCAATTTTTCTACAAAAATTAATGAAGAAAAATCTGTTACATAGAGAAGGCAACTGAAATATAATTTACCATCAAAATTACTCAGACACTTTTATAGGGCTAAAGGAGCACATCACATAGTGTTGCCTGGTAGTGTCTGTGACCTGTATCATGATGGTTTTGGGGTGTTTCTTTTTGTTTTCTGACAGGCAAAAGATGCAATTATTTGTCACAGTTACTATAATCTATTACAGCTGGGCATGTGATGTGAGCATGTGATTGAAATTATTGGTGACTGCAGTGTTGTGACTATTCAAACACTGGATTTTTTATTTCTGCAATGCACCAAAGCCTGTATGACTGATACAATACCCTGTTGCTGTGCCACACACAAAATATTGATACATTTATACAAAACACAAAGGAGAAAAATGAAAAAAAAAACATATGAAAAAAGGGAGGGTTCTTGTTGAAAAGATTTTTGTTAAATGTATAAAATCATAATGAAAATGGTGGGTAAAAATGCATGACTTACTAATAATTATTTGCAGTTAGAAAGAATTTACTGTTCTTACCCTGGTAAATTACTTATTTACATACTCAAAGAAGTGACCTTGAAATACCTTAAATCTAAAAACTTGAAGAATGAAGCGTTTTATGATAATGCCAAGTTCCTGAAGCTGCTCATGAGCATATCTTTAATAGTTTCTTTAGTATTACAGTATGAGTGCATAACTGAACGTTTGGACAAGAGAGGGCTGAAATTTGTCAATGATCTTGGGGTATGATATGGTTACTGAACTCAAAATATATTATTAAATTATCTGGAAACGAAATATATGGTTAAGTATCAAAAATATGGTCGACCTTCACATGTTCTTTATTGGGCAAGAAAATTAATATAATATTGATGGAGAGGATTTGGAACAGCAGAAAACTGAAAAACAGCATTTGAAGGGTTTAAATAAAAGATACGGTTGCAAAAATGATCTGGACAAGCACCAATAGCTTGTGTGGTAGAGCAGGTGCTATGCTGGTTTAAATGCACTTTGGTGCACACTTAATTTTCACTTTTTTTTAAAAAAAATCGATAGAATTATTATAATTATTTTAATTCGTTTTGTGCCATTGTGGTACACAGTGGGTATTGACGAAAAAAGTATTTATTATTTGGAATTAAGTAACAAATTAAGGGTCGCAAACAGCAAATGAACAAACGACGTTTTTTTAAGTGGAACGTATTTGAACCTGAATATTAATGATATACGCTGCAGCAACATTAACAACAACAATAACATTAAACTGATATTGATAAGCTATTTATTATTAATTTGCTAAACAAATAAAATAGAGACATCTTTACGAGGCACTTCATGTAAGAATAGCATTTGTGCAGGGGAGAGTGGATCAGACAGTATTCCTAGTAATTAGAAATACGGTATGTCAACAACCGCACTTTTTTTTGAAGTGCCTACCCTTAGGAGATGTCACCTGCAATTTAAAATACGATGATCACATATTGTGCTCGGGAATATATTCCAGCCCTTAAACATCCGTTTTCACACCATTAAAAAGCATCTCAAGCTGTCAGTGTGTGTAGATCGGCAGGCAAATAACCGTGTGATGGCTCAAATGTTAAGAAGAAACAATAACTTTTTTTCCTGTTGGTTTTTCCTTCTCAACTTGGCTCAACAAACGATCAACTTGCAGGGGGTGTTAAAAAAAACAGGAGTGGTCTGCTTCGGATAAAGAGCACACTAAAATCAAAACAAATTTTGGCAATTGCAGTTGGCAGACGCAGACGTGCGACCAACAAGGCCAGATTCACCTGTCCCAATTGAAACTTCTAAAAACAGTCGAAAACCACTAATAGCCCTTGTACAACATTAGACTTGTCTCCAAAGCTCCATAAAACCACAGTCGTGATGTTCAAATTGAAATGTTTCTGTTTATCATGACGATCGTAAATGTTGTCTTACAATAAAAGGAAACGAAAACTATCAATTATTGATTTCATGCTAGCAGCATTTAAAACCAATGAAAGGGCTCAGAAAGAAGCTACATCTTAAATTATGAGTGTTGGCTACAGATGAGTTGCCGTCTGCAACTCAATTAGTATATCTAAGGTCTGTCCATGTTTTTAAATAAAATAATTTGTGGAAATATTTCAAGTTTTAAAAACTGGACTGCCATGGTAACTAGTAGTCCAGCTTGAGTGACATTTCTAATGACCGATTTACTCTTGTTTGTGTGTGATCTGAGTAGAAATTTTCCCTCCAAGCTAAATAGTGATCCTGCCAGCAGAAAGAACCAGTGTCGGTGGTCTTCCATTTGACAAAAGCAAAGAGAAGATGATACGTCTTGTTGCTGTGATTACCCCTTTTCTAACGTCTTTTGAAACAACGGCGTATCTATTCTGCCGCAATGTTCTCTGCTAATTTAATGATGTTTTAACGTCATATAAAGAATACAATAATTTGAAACCGAATCAACACCCATTAATATAAAACATTTTGGCAAGTGCTACCGTAGATATCTCTTCTTACAATTCTCGATTTCAACGTTATATTTTAATAAACCAATGCTGCCAGGACAAGTCTTACATGGGTATGAAATTTTGAAAATTGTCTTATTTTTACCAAAATCCAACAAGAAAATCGTTTGCAAGGTAAACGAGTCCACGATCTTCCATGAAGATTAACCCAAAAATGAAAAGGCAGAGAAGGCTCAGATGTACCGAATTCAACTAATTCTGTGATTTGTGTCAAAGCGAATTTATCTTCGTGCAGGTGTGGGATTGGAAAACATTACAAACAATGTCAAATTGTTTTCATTTGGCTGTCTTCAATCTATGATACAAACGAAAGGAGCAGGCATGAACCCATCGACTTGAATAAACAATCTTTCACACTACTTCTGAGAATTTTTTTTCTTCGGTATAATAATTTGTAACAATTAATTTATCACGACAAAATTTTTGTATTTTTTTTTACCAGCACAAAATACGACGGTATACCGGCTTCCTTTGCTATGGCTTTGATACACACGATCAACACCTGATCAAGGAACCACAATCAAACAAAATCATGAGTAAACAATGTTAAAAATCTCTTACCTTCATCCAGTAATCTCTCAGCGTGAACAAAAATTTTGGGCATCTTGGCTATCGTAGTTTTATCCTGTAATAGCTGATTCAAATACTCTGAAGCAGACATGTCGTCGATCACCATTTTCGCAGAGATAGTAGAGCCGCTAATTTTGTAAAATTGTTACACTGTTAAACGATCTATGAAGCAATGTTGTGTAAGGTAGTGTTAAGTCATCAATGCTTTACAGGCAAATGAGATTGTTATTTAGTTCTGGTTGAAGGCAACAAAACAAAGCGCGCGCGCTACAACCGCAGTTTGTACTGTGATTGTCAGAATAAAGTCGATTGCAAGGAAATCAACTAATAATCGCTAACTACGCACATGTTTCTATTGTTGTTTCCTCGCAGTGAAGTTGGCTTGTTAGTTAAACATGTGATCTTCAATGAATTCCATTGGCTTGCAACAAACAAAGAAACCATTTGATTGGGGGATTCCGAATGGAGATATTTTTCCCGCGCTAAAAATTAAAGACCAAGTGAGTAACAGTTGAAAGAGGATCAAGATCAATACGAGATCACTATGAACCGAATTTGATACTTACATGAAACTTACCAAGTTCTTGGTCCCACAAAGCTTATTCTTAGGTAACTGCACCTTTTTTTTTTGAACTCGATATGATCTTATTCTCAACTTAGCTTATCTTTAAATCAAAGGATATCTTAAATTTCAATTCAAACTAGTACAGTCAGTGATGCATAAGCTTGACTGAGAGGCAGGTGGACGCTGTACCAGCTACCTCACACCCATTGGTTGTAATTTATAACCCGCTGCCTATCCTCACAGAAAAGATAAAAGGCTGATTACATTGAACTATTTGCGCAGGTTCCGAACTCTGTTTGAGTGCAACCACATTATTCAAACCATTTCACCTGCCCAAATTATCGAATTTCATTATCAGCTGAGTCTAGTTTCCTCTCCAGTGAGATAAGTTATGAAAAGGTGTAGAAAGAAAGCCCCAATATTTCACAACAAGAATTGTTTTTGAACCAAAGAGCATTGTGTAGAGCGATTAAAATGGCATTTGATGTGGTATTAGGTATTTAGTATCTACCAACATTCGAACAGTTTGAACAATTGTTAAAGCATTTAAGCATATAATTTCAAAATTTTACCGCAGCGATTTGAAATAGATCTTAACGCAAATAACCAAATAGCGACACAACGTTATAACAATGCCGTCTCAGAGAAAAGCGCTGTAAAATAAATAGAAGCTACCCAATATAGTGACCATGTAATTTCCATGAATAAGTTATTTGAATATAGTTCAATAACAAACATGACCACATGGACTGCGGTTAATCATGTGGTTCGAGCGTATTTTACCCGACCATTAGCTACCTGATGGTCACATCAACTTAATTTAGGAGTCTTATTCAAATATGAATTCTTTGCTTAGGAAAATGTTAAGAAACCTTGAAACTTATGCAATAATCTAAGGATAACTAATTAAAAAGTAGAATTTTCTTTGATTCTCTGACAAAATCTTTCCCTTACATGCGTGACAACTTTCTGCTGCAACGACATACCGTTTTGATCAAACTTACCTTGTTGTTGCATTGCCTATTTTATTCAAGCCTTTTTTCGAATCGCAACATGATTACAGGAGATGCTTTAAGGCACTTTCTTTATTAAGACACTATCTTAACGGTAGTGTGTCAATTCTTTTCCAGTACTGTTTAAACAGTTCATTTGGGAAAGATTTTTCTGTTTCATATTATTATTTACATAGTATTTATTGTATCAAATTAACCAAGGTGAATAATTGAAACGACAGGGCAATCACTAGCCCGAAATTTTTGTAAATTGGGTAAATCTGTGGGTCCTTAACTTAAAGGAACATAAAGAAACTTGCCATGGTTTCATTGACACACCGGTCATTGAACAGGCCTCAAATTGTTGAAGGAGAAAAGCTGTAATATTTTACTGAAGGGTGCAATGCAATGCTTGACCCCACTTGTAGGGTTTTCGAAAGGTTCCTATACATAGCCTCTACTCTGCTAAACTTGTAACAGTAAAGCAAACCGATAGAATTCCTCCTCTTATGGAAAGAGCAAGCGTGAATACCACAGGCAATTAAAAATAACTTTCAGTATCAAGGCAGAAACCTAATGTAATGCTTAACAAAATATTAAAGTGAACCTTGAGAATACGTCTCGGGGAAAGGGCCTCACTGCAACCAACCATGTCCTTAAAAGTGCTTGTCGCTGGCAGAGTTTAGGAATAACTGCATTAACTGAATGCAAACACAATTGGGGGGATTTGTTTGGCTGGTCATCAAATTACCACTTGGTATTCCACAAATTCTCCTGAAAATTGACCAAGAACGTCCAAGAGAAATTGAAGGAGGTTGCCCAATACCACCAATAACAGAACTCAAGTAAAATCCAGATGAGGAAAAATTATGTAGGATAATTGGTGCATATCTTAGAGAAAAAATAGACAGTGGTAAGAATATCGACCAATACTTTCAGATGATTGTTCCATTAAAATATAAATGAAAAAACAGACATAATATCTGCAATAAGGAAATTTGCAGTCACATTGCAGTTCTAATCCCATCTGATTGATAGACCTGTCTATACAAACGACATAAAGGAGAAATATCTTCATGATTTATCAGGGATGTTCTCTCTCCTTTCGAAAATTCAGTTGTTTAAAATACCATCTTCCTTTTATCTTCTTGGAGTTTATTAATGACATTGAACTTTATATATGTTCCTCCTCCTGCTGTTGTCACAGTGAAAGCTAAACTGAAGTTTTTAAAATGACATCAATCATAAATATAAAACTCAAATTGGTCCTATGCAAAGTAAAAGAAATAAAGGATTTATTTATTAGCTGAATTTTTTTATATTGCAGACCAGAAGTATGGTGGTGAATGAGATCATCGTTTAGGAAAAGTAATTTGAAAAGGTTGGCAACAATACTCCTAAAACCAGTGATTAGTGTTTCTTTTACCAGCCCTTTTCTACTCGGTCTTCACTGTCATTTTTCTCTAAGTTCATCTTCTGTATTTCCTTAATCTCCAACTGGAATATTTACACTGCCATCACTCGAATTAAAAACAGGTTTCAGTTCATAATTACCCTGTGGAAGATAATGAAGGAAGTAGAGATATAGTAAGAAGCATTTCTGAGATACCATTACTTTATTGTAAACTGTCAGTTGGAAGTCCATACAATTTCTTGTTTCAAAGTTTTTTCCAAACATAAGATCACTCAAATTTATGCCAATGTGGTTGTGGCCAACCAAAATGTGTAGCGATTCCTTCTAAAAAGTGTATCAAAAAAAAAGAGAAAAATGGATAGTTGTTTCTTAACTTAATATTTTAAAATTCATATACCACTTTGGCAGTCCACATAACTACGTGAGCATTGCTTGCTTCTGTAGAAATTTAGGCACTTATTTTTAGTATTGGGTCCCGTCATAAAGTACGAAAGGAGGGAGAGCTGTGTGAATTGGCGAGGAACAGACTCATGGAAGAAGATGAATCCATGATTCGTCTACGGTATGAGGATGTCACAACAAAAGAATAAGAATTCTTTCATAGGTATAAAGATGAAAAAATTTAAGTTTAATCTCTGTAAAAAATTTTAACGGTTTTTCTGTGGGTGTCTTTCACATTAAAAGCTTTTCTATTCTTATTTTCAAGTCAAAGTGGACAAACAAGTAAGTACCTGCAGACATAGAAAAAGAGAAAAATTTTGGAGTCCGTTATTATTACTTTAACATGGCTATTTGTTTCAAGAAATTTTATTTTATTATTTTCAGCAAGACATGACTGCTTGTTGTTATAACCTTTCTATTTAAAAGTGAAAATATATTTTGAAATTATAACATCCGTAAATATCTATATCATAATATTATTGATGGGACGGGGAAAGGAAACTAATAATCTTATAAATAAGATATAAATAGTTGTAAATTGATTTTGAATAAGGATAAAAATACATTTGTTGCAACAAAAAAAGGTAAGGATGAATTGTTAGCCAATAAGGAATTGGCTTGAACACAAGGCAGTTCTCAAAATAAAAATTTGAGTTAAAAGTATAACCAGGCTGTTAATCAAGGTTTCTTTGCAAAACGATTTTTTAAAATACATATTTAGGTCAAAATCCAAGGGAAAAGAGCAGAACAGAGTTTGCAGCTCTGCAATCGTCCTGAAAAGACAGTACCTGATTCATTCAGCAGGGCATAATCTAATTTCTTCAATCATTAATTTGCCAGAACTTGAAAGACTTTTTACTTTCCACTCTTCAAGAAAACACAAAAAGCAATGCATAAAATAGTTATTTTACTAGTCTATCCCTATATTTAATGCCGAAATATGCACTCGTAAACGTAAGAATTGCACATCAAATGATTTCAGGAATATACATCAATTCCCATTGTTCGTTGACGATATCAAGCTGACAGTCAAAGTGTCCTAAAGTTTGATATCTAATTGGTACTTCAGAACATAACAGTAACTGGTGCATATTCCAGTTCATTATTTTTGACACAAAACAAGACGAAGCCTTTTTGTGTGTCTTCGTGAGTTATTTATCTTTTCTGTAATACGTGAGTAAATATTGTTTCGGACATGTTGCTTCTACAGAGTCGCTTGTAATTTGATAACCAAATCATACTCCAGGTAGCACATGTTTACTAGTAGGATGAATGAGAAACAGTACCAGTTATTTTCAGAGGGTGAAAATGAGTACCAGTAGAACAGATTTATGAAAAGTCAATCAAAATTAGTCTCAATTATTTGGTTTTTGTGTTGTACAGCCTACTTATGGTTTCATTTAGAGAACTTTATGGCAGTAAAACTGGAGTAAAATAGAAAAAATACGACAAGATTTAAAGAGCTTGTAGGCCAACTAAAATCGGAAGCAGATTGTGGTCAAGAAAAACTAAACCTTTGCTTTTTCGCCTTTCCTCTTTCTCTTTTTGATTGTCCCTCCATTGATCCTTTACCCTCTCTCCTTTCCTCTTTTCAAAATAGAATTTTTGTTACCTCTTTCATGATTGAAAATTAAATAACAATACATCCTAACTCATTTTCATAAGCCGCTTTATTAATTTTGCCTTTTTCTGACCCTTGTTTCATAGATTTTTTAAAAGCAAATAGACTGTTCACAAATTATGATTGCAGATATAACTGCAGATATAACAGATATAACTACCTTACTGTTTTTCTAGCTACTTTAAAGCAAAAATACGTCAGGTGAATGTAATTATTGAAGATTTTTTGAGGTATATCATCCAAAAGGTCTGAAAAAAAATAGAAGTACAATCTTTAACCAAAACGAAGCAAAATATGCTATTTTACTTATCTTTAATGGATGAAGCCTCCTAAACAATAACTAATAAGAAATTCTGAAAGTTCAATTCCATTCTGGTTTTCCTTGCGTAAAAAGACATTGGGTCTCTCAAAAGAAGTATTAAAGTATTAAAGTTAACCCTTGGAAAAACAAGAGGGTTATAAGTTTTTTAAAAAAATCAACGAACTATGAGGAATAGTAAAATCAGTTCCAATGAAACTTTAGGAAACTAATGTGAAATTCCTTCCATTTATGCTTAACGATGTGCTTGCAAATCTCTTTTAAGATTTTCCTCAGTTGCAAATTTTTCTAGTTTAACTGGTAATTTGAAAATGGTGATGGGTGGGGTAAATGACTGGACTTTTTCAATCAATAAAGTACTTGCAAGTGTAGTAATACGATTTGCTCCAAATTTAATGTCATGTCACCACAAAATGTATCATGATTTAATAAATTTATTTTTGGCAATGAAATAATGGTTCATGATAGTGTTGTTGTCCACGACTATTCTAAATGAGCATTTTGACAAATGAAATTTATAGGGTAGAGAAAGGTATAAGGAAAAATAAGACCCATGTTAAAATTTCATCTATAATTCAACTGCTACGACAGTGGTAATGCGTGGTGAAATTAAGGTGGTTGTGATGGTTGTGATGGACTGGCTTATGTTAAATTTTGACATGCACTTCTTTGAAGTTTGTACATTGGGGCCATCCATTTATTACGTTCGCATGAAATTGGCCATTTTTCGAACCCTCCTTCCCCCTTGCTCGCACCTGTTAGCAGGCAAGTACCCCACCCCCACCCCGTGTGAATGTACGTTAAACTTTTTTTGACTATCGTTGTTAGTTGTCATTTCGATAAATAAGTTAAAATGTATGTAATTGATTCTTCTTTTCTAGAAGGTCACGTGCACAAATTCGAAAAGTAAAAAATTGACCCCAGGCTATTGTTGTGAGAAATAAAAGCAATTATAATTAGATACAAGCCGAACACAAACGAAAGTAATTCCAAATAAACAAACAATAAATGTGTAAAAACAGATTAGAACAATTATACCTGCACACCTTTCTTTCGCTGTCACAACTTTGTGAAAACTGTAAGCAAAAATTTTTGTGTGTGAACGTTCTCACCTTGCAACCCACCCCACTCCCCCTGTTCGCTTTTATTCGCTTTTTAGGATACCTCTCCCTTCTCAGTGCGAACGTAATAAATGGATTGCTCCATTAACTGGGTTAAGCCAGAGTAATAAACGAGTAAGGGTCAAAATCTTGGGTCAACAGAAAATAGATTGAAACTCCCTAATTATAGCCACTAAAATATATTGATACTCAAGAACAGTTAGTTTCCAAAAGATTAAATGAGGTTAAAATTTTATTGAATAATAAAACCATGGACTGATTTATTATACAATTTAATAAGCTTGTATTTGTAAGTATGTTTTTAAGGATAAGTGAATAATTGATGAATCATTCATCGAACAGCTTTGACTGTTTGTTTTCAGAAACTGCCTGAAACTCTGTTTTACTGTGATTCTGATAACTTTTAGTATGAGACCGTAACAATGCACAAGTAATTGTCTTTCTTCATTTATAATTATATACATAGTATTTTAGTGTCCAGCTAATATGGACTTAATTATTGACTCGGATTTCCTTTGTTTTTATTTCACTTTGAACATAGCAACATTAGACCCTTTAACACAGCAGTTGTCATAAACTTATATTCAAATGGATATAACTTGTTTTATTTCTTGAGCATTATGTAGGTAGCTTCTGTAGAATTAACTATATCAATAATTAGTTATTCCTGCTGACTAGAGCATTTGGTGTTTCTTTTAATTTCTAGAAAATTTTGTTTTGACAACAATTTGTCTCCAAGAGACTCATTAAGCATTTAATTGTACCGTTCACTTTCTCCAGTAACATCAAAATCAAATGTTATTTGTTAAAGGTTTTCATCCTCATTGATATGGAAACGTTAGAATGCAAATAGGAATGTGAGCATGTTCTCATACAGCATAGTTCATGCTTGAAAATTAGGGGAGAATTAATCCTCTGAACAATTTTTCAAAAACTTGTGTACGTCTTCTAGGTAATTCGTTGTTTCATTGAGAAATATCACACTATTTCATGGGTCAACATAGTCTATTTTAGTAATGAGCAATTTATTTGCAATGATCGTTTTATAGCGTCTTCTATGCCTTGCTATCAGCTGACACTTTACTTTTCGAATTTTGACAACACCTGACTATTCTTTATAGCATTCAGCCAGTAACTTCGGTTGACTGTTCTATTTGGGCACAGACGTTAAGTACCACTGGCTTCCAAGCTTATTTCTGAATTAGTTAACGTAAACGAGTGACAGCTGAACTGGCGGAATCTTCCTTATTCGTGTATTAATATCTTCAAGGCCTTAATATAGATATTTTCTTTCATTTGTGCCTACTGAACACCTTCATGTGCATTTCTTTTACTTTTATACCACACTCCTTTGTTATAGATATATAAATACAATTTTATTTCTCGAAACATTTTATCACCCTTGCTTCCAATATTACAATTGGTATGAAGAAGTCACAGGTAGTAACGATAGAACAAAAGATCCAAGGAAAAGAAACTTTAAAAGCTTTTGCTTCTTCATATATGAAGTCCAGAGCTTTTGACTTTTGGAATTGCTCTTCCATATTATAGTTTGTTCATCGATGTTACAAGGGAGGAAGAGTGAAGATATAAAAAAAATGTGTTGGTCATGTAATATAACGAAAAAAGCAAGAGAAGTTCGACTGATATATATTAGGCATGTATATAGAAGGAATAAAAACGAAAAGGTAAAGATAATGATTATGCCTATGACGAGAAGAAGAAGCGTGGAGAAATAGATAAAGAGATGGAGTGACGTGGTAAAGGAAAGTATAAGCAAGCTAGCAAGTGAGGAAGAAGATGAGAATTTGAAAAAAGATGTCTCTAGTAGTTGACCCGGCTATACAATGGGACGCTATACTATAATCACAAGGAGAAGCAGAAGTAAGTCACCAACTGTCTCCATGTACTTGTTACAGACTTTGCAGTAGAAATCTTAACTTGGTAGGGCTTGGCAGATCTTTCAGGCCCTTGTCTTGATAATAGTTTTTAGCAAAAGGATGATAGTTGGATTTTTCTGTGGTGCAATATTTTTTGAAAATCAAGGATGGCAACTTTGACGTTGCTACTCGTATCCTTCACTCTGCATTTCAATCACCTTCCTTTTAGCTCTTCCTTCATTACTGCCTCCACTTTTCTCCTTGTATCTATTTGGTTTATATTTATTCTTATAATTTAGCACTATTCTTTATCTTTTCTTATTACCTGCCCATTAATATCTGTTCATATTGTGAATTCCTCTGCAATTTATCTATTATTATTATTATTATTATTGAGTGGTGGAGCAATACGAGCCCATGGGGGACTCAGGGGTAGAAACCCCAGCAAACCCATCCGACTACCAGCCCGATAAGGGTAAACTGGGCGCATGCATCACACCCAAGTGTGTGCGATATTGATGTACATAAAAAAAACCCAGCACATGACCTTGCAGTTGGGGCCTGTTTAGGCTTCCCAGTTTAGGTGACCCATTCTGCTTAAAACGGTCTCCGTAGCGAGGCTTCACCCAAGACCTTAGGACTAAGTAACAAAGTAAGAACTCGGTACTCAGCCCTTCAGAACAAGAGATCCACGCTCACGACACCTAGATATGATGCTCCCCCACTACTCCCGCCCGTTAAACAGAAATGCATGATGTGTCAGCCCTTTTGGGACATGCACAACCGGTTAAGGTCAGGCAACTGACTGGCAAGTCTGCGGTTTGAGCNAAACATTTGTAAACATTTTTCATTTTATGTTTGTGGCAAATAAAAACTTACTTACTTACTTACTTATTTTACTATTCTTCAAAAGTTGTATATCTAGATTTTCTACGAAGTGACCAGTGCAGATTGAGACCTATTTTATCATGCTTCCGTTTGTACTCTTTTTGGGCCAACGTTTTCCAGCCTGCACTTTGCACTCGCTCCTTGGATGGGCAGCACTTATTTGTTACAGTGGTAAAATAAATATCTTTTTTCACCGAAATAGTATTTAGCATTTGGTCTTGTGTAGCTACCAATAAACTCTGTTTCTGTTTTGAAACCTCTACTTTGAACCCACTCCCATGATGATTTACCACTCTTCACTTCTTTGGTATCTCTGCAGAGCAGTTCTTGTAACTACATTCCTTCAAGTGTTTTCTTTCTTTCACGGGCAGTCCTACTTTGGCATTGATTCTCCTCAAGCTCGGCACCAGTTAAGCATAATTCGTTTGCATCATAGTTTAGGAAGCATTTCTTCACTCTTTGCAATATAATAATTTATTGATCTTTGTTCTTCATTCACACATCCGGAAATGCGTACTTTCTATTATTATTACTATTATTACTATTATGGTTATTATTATTATTATTTTCATTGGTAACTCTATCAGTTACTATTACAAAGAAAATCAATGGTGGTCATCACAATATATTTAGTGTCAGTTATGGGTTCCATTTCGTAGTTATCTAGAAGGATGAGATAAGGAAGGCTACCGTGCCTTTCACAATTCCTTTTCCCTTACTGTAAAAGAATTAGTAATAAATAAGGGCAAAGATAAAATGAGCCGTCCACTTCTAGACCAATTTCTGATTTAAATCACCCTTTATTTTCTTGGTTTCTAAAAGAAGTTACACCGAACAACATAAGTATTTAATTTTACCAAGGAACCTTTAAAACCCTTTGGTTAGACCTATTATAGATGTAAAAGTTGAAAAATGGATTTAAAGGTATGATAAAGAGCTAGAAAAAAAATGTTTTCTCTTCTTAAATGCAGCACCGTATATCAAATTGGAATATTCCCTAAATGCTTCTTAAAAAGACAATGATCGTTGATGGCCTCTGATATAAGGTGTAGGCCAAATTATTTAAAAGCTAAATCAAATATTCTTGTTTCTGCAGAAAATAATTAAATAACAAGTTGTGCCTACAAATTTTGATCACTCACCACTAAAGCAACATTACACTGCGGAACATCGCATCTGAAAAGGGAGATACAAAAGAAGTAGGCAAGTCTGAAAAATGATAGCAGTAGGATGGTAAGTGAGATGGTAAGGATTAAAACTGAAATAAAAGGTACATTGGTGACCGAGTGATTGGTAATCCGCTAACCATGAGAGACGTTTCCACTTTGGCCCTCAGCCACTTGGGAGTATTGTGCTCAATATTTTTCCTCAGTAGTAAATAGGAGAGCTTGGACGTATAGTTTAGTATTGTAACAGATCGTAAGAATCGATAGCTTTGTATTCGTTGTAAAATTTCTTCTTGTTGTATATATTCTCCTCTTAATCTGAAACCAAATTCCCTTAAAAATATATTTTTCTCAAATTCTAGAAAATACCTTGAAACATGCTGATACAATCAAAATGACGTCACACCAAAAGGATCAGAACAAGGCCTCTTTGTTTCCACAATTGCTTCAAAAACGATTTCAACAAACAACACAACAGGCAATAAACGATAACATAATATATTATGGTAATTTGCTGTCGCTCCGTTTATTTTCTTTTTCTTACACTCGCTCTCAGATACATTTTATTGTTTATTTAAAAACGTGGGGTCAGACAGATACAGATGCGTGCTTTCTTTTGAGCAGAGAGGGTTCTGTGACAGCCTTTCTTTGCCGCTGATGGGGAGCAAGTTGGTACACATGTAAAACCTAAAATTGAATGCAAAAAGTATATAGCTGCGGGACCTAGCCCTGGAGTCAGAAACTGACTACGCCTTGGGATCAACCATTAAATCTACTACAGCTAAACTTGTTATTTAAGTATTGAGGTAAAAGTTGAATAATTTATGTGGATCGGTTAGACAGAAAAATACAATCTAAAAATACCCTTTGTGAGGAAGATAATATAAAGCGGCCGGGTTAGTAATCAATGAGATCTGGCGCACATATGGATAAATCTTCATTAAAAAAGGGGAGAATTAAGATGAAATTTCAAACCGTTTAAACGTCTAATAGTTCACAGAAATGAAATACTGTCACGTTAATTATTTGAAAGCTACGTCCCTGAAACATAAATAGAAGTTTAATACAAGTTCAACAATTCTACTCACATTCTCAAACTTCTAAGCTTGAAATAAAATCGAAAATACCTCGCGAGGCGATGATAAGCAGATGAACAATTCACTTAAGACAAGTCATGGCCAACATTGACAAGAAACATATTCCGAAATGTATTGATTTGTGTTTTTATTTGTTAGTGGGCTGAGACAACAACATCAAAATAAATATCATTCCAGCGTCGAATAATATTAAGCAATTGAAATGTTTTGTCCATTTTACTTTCTTTGTGTTACAGAAAGAACAGAGAAATTAAACTTTAAAAATTTGTTTGTCTGGGATGACCGATTACTTTCACAAGACTGTCTGTGTGGTAACTATTTTGAAGTCTGCAAAAAACATAGGCAGGTCACATATTTTCAGTGAAAAGAAATGGCATGAATAAATAACCGTGTGTATTGGTCCAAAGGCGTCAACTACCCGCTCAAGTGCATTTTAAAGAAAAAAAAGGAAGTATCCATTAATTCAGGAAACTACAAAGAGATGTTGCTCAACAGACAAAGGGTAAACTGTGGTCTTTACTGAAAACCACAACAAAAGATATGAGTTTACACGTAATGTTTGATCGCCAGATTCGGTTTAAATGGTGAAAGAACAAAGAAAAAGAGGAGATGGAAGCGAGAAGAAAAATAATGAAAATTAATCTCACGTCAATTTCAGAATTTCCTCATTATTGGTAGTCAACCGTCCTCAAAATATCCACCAAATTCTCCTTAAATATTGTCAAAAGATTAAATTTTCGAAGAAATGTAATTGGAGAACCCAGGTTTTTAAAAAATTCTTGAGTTTATGGGCTCAGTAGAGGCCATAGATATGAAAGGCTTATTTTGTCGTGAGAAGATAGCTTTTTCTGAGCTCCTTCCATCATATATATATATATATATATATATATATATATATTGTGTTTTAAGGTCGTTCTCCACAGTAATTGAGCACAGACGATGCCTTTCAGGGGGGCGTCGCTCCTCTTCTTCCTCTTCTTTCGGCTTTTTCTAACCTGTCAGGTCGGGTCGGGTCGGCCGCTTGGCTCTATTTCCTCCACTTTCTCCGGTGAACTCCGTCGTTGCTTGAATTTTCTCCATATCCCTCTTGATGGCATCCCTTCACCGCAGCTTCTGCCTTCCTCTACTCCTCTTGCCATCTTCCTTGCTGTAGAATGCTTCCTTTACAGCAATACTCGTGACATGGCCATATCACCTCAACCTGGCTTCTCTTCCCTTCTCAAGTATGTTAGGGACTTTTTCAAACCTTCGAAAATCTTTGTTTGTTCGATGTTCTCACAGAGACCTATCATCCATCTTAGCATCCTTATCTCAAACGATATTAGTGTCCGCTCTTCCACTTTTCTCACAGGCATCACCTCTGGTCCGTAAAAGAATACTAGTCTAATCATACACTTGGGTCTTTGTTGTGGCAGTGAGGAATTTCCTTACAGGTTGCCCTTCCTGAAGCCAACCAATGGCTTTTTTATTTGTAAAGTTCCAAAGCCTTCTTCGACAGGCACGTCTCCGCCTTCCTCCATCATTATGATACCGAAATGATAAGGTACACTACTCCTATGTCGACAGGTACACGTCTCCTATGTCGACACTTGCATCTGCACTGGTAATGTATAAAATGAGCTGTACCTAATCATTTTAGAAGGTTAACGATGGGAGAGTTATATCTCGAAACGTAGCCCAGAAGAAAAATTTAAAAGTCATGATGTGTTAAAGCTTCCAAATTTATGGCTTTCACTGAGTCAGAAAATTCAAGAATTTTAAGAATTTTTTTCTCGTTTTGGTTTGGGGATTTATTCTTTAAACAATATTAAAATTTCGTTGCAAAACTAATTGCTCCAACAATGTCAAGTTGCGTCAAAATCAAAAGTTGTGGAAATGACAAACAGTTAACAGTTTGATTTTCTATTATCTCGTTTAGATTCAAAATAAAGAAAGGAAAATACGCACTCCGAAATAAAACAAGGAAAATCATTGTGATTTAACTACAAATGTCGTCATTGGAACCCTTCGGAAATATCTCTTGACAAAAAGAGGGTTTGATTCCTTCGAAAAGCAAAAGATAACAAACATATCTCTTTTGTTTAAAGACAAACACATGATATTGCAACGAACAACAGATCTAACTTTAAATGAAAAACAAATTTTAATTTCTAAATTTAAGAGTACTTTTGGCTAAATGTCACCAGTAAATGTTTCTCGGGTAAATCAATTTACCTGATGGGGCTGGGTAGGTTAAAATTAACCCCTCCTAATTTTTTTTTTTTTTTTTAATTTAGGCAGGCAGCAACTCCCGTCTTAATGTGGTGGGGGACCAAATTTAGGTTTTAAGAAATAATGAAAATGTCAGCTTGTTTTAAGATCTGGATCATTGGTTTATGAAGCTTCAAAAAACTTAGATTCTTGCAACAAAGAATTACTCTGGATGATCAATGGAATGAAACTTCCGTCTTGATGACGTCGTCATAGTTAACATGTTGCCATTCCGGGGTCAAAATGGGGTCACTCTTTGATTTTGACACAGGACGTCTGGTGTATCCTTCTTGCGAAATGACGTCTTTGTGGAAATTTCCTCTTCAAACAACATAAAAAAGATATTGAATACTTGTGCGCAACTGTCTTGAACAGTAATTAAACCAACAGTCTTTACAGTTTTCGATTTGGACATCTAGCTCATCTCGCTTTTAAAACTCATCTGTTCTTGTATTCTAAAGATGTCTGATGTTAAAAAAGGGATCATATCGTCAGCTAACCTTTTTTTAAAACTACATGCAAGGGCGAGCTGATATGCAAAAATCGAGTTTCTAGCCTTTTTGGACAAAAATTTAAACGAGATGGGGTAAAAATAGAGGAGTAGATTTTACTCTCCTAAGTGTTTAACTTACATTAAACAACCCAGGTGTAATAAACAGGGTTAAGACCCCTTTTCATTTTCACCAGAATTCACCAGTAGAAGTTTTGTGATTGAAAACCACTTTTAACCAAATTTCACTGGTATTAGTTTCTGTTATAAATCTGCTTCATCTTCCAATCCTATATTTTCTTGTCTGCAATTCCTGAAGTCTTAATAGTCTATAGCCCTTTTAGAATTGACTTCTTGAAAAGAAACAAGGCAAATTCTGTAAGGATTGAGCACTTTACAAACCACGCATACTTTCCCACAAACACTCATATACATGCACCACACAAGCACATTTCCAGGTATTAAAATAGGTAACAACTATGAATGCAAGGGAATATCATTGCCTTGTCAAGGAGCCTAATTTATTCCCATTCAAACATTAACATGAAATTTTTTTGACCACACAAAGAAACAAAGAAATGTAGACCCACATAGAGGGACACAAGGGCACACAAACAGAAAAACTTGAAGAGAAAGATACAGAATTCTGATCTTACAAAACTTCTCTCAGAAATGAAAATGGTTATGAAGAATTCCCTTCATGAAAGAGGTTACACTTCAAGCTTTCAGAGATACATTCCCACAAAGGCCAAGAATCTACAGAAGATACTCGAATATATTTTTGAATAAACGTTCTTGCTCTACAATCCAGTTTGAGACTGTTCTCAATATGTCCATCCATTACCCTAAGTAAAATATAAAGACCTCTTGTCTCCATATAAAAGCCTTGGACTTGCAAAGCAATGCAGCACAGACAACAAACAAAATAAAAAGGAATAAAGAGATAAAGAAAAAGACGAGTAGGCTACCCAATTTATGTTTTAGTCAAGTTACAGGGATGGTTCTAATCCCCACATTTTTAAAAATCTGTCACCTTCTAATCCAAAAATTGTCATAAATGAAGACAAAATCTCAAAGGGCAATCACAAAAGTATTTAACGTATCCAAAATACCAAAATACTAATGGAGGCTTTAAAAGGAATAAAATAACTTGAACAAAATATAAAATAATTGGTGGAATCGACTGCTGAAACTGTTCTTGAAATTTTAATTCTTGTTCTTTAATTTACAATTATTCTTTGTTAAGTTGCGTAGAACTGTATACTTAATTTCCTAAATTACTTAGTTATTTACTTACTTACCTACTTAGTAATTTACTTTCTCATTTGCTTACAAATATCTGTTTTTATTCCTCTGCGAGACATAGGGTCTCAATCAGATGCCTCCTTCTCTGCATGCCCGTTGCCTATTTTTCGGCATCATATGGAGACAGTTTTTGACAGATAAATAGGACCTCGTCATTATTCTCCAGGTTACCTTCGGTCTACCTCTTCAATATTTACCATCTGGTGTTTAAATTTTGCTTTGGGGGTATTTCATCCATCCATTCTTAGCACCTGTCCAAATCATAGGTCTACTTCTTTTATCCTTCAATTGTATTTTTTATTAAGGACAGGAGGAAATAAAAAAAATAAATAAGATCTTTTTCAGTATTCGAACCACTTCGCTGTATTTTTACCAAGTTAAGCTCTGATGGTTTCACCAAAGCAACATTTATACGTGAGGTAGCAGGCGGCAGCTACTTTCATACCCAAGCAGGTACTTTGCATTAAGCGCTCAGTAACCTTTCGGATTTCGTCTCGAATATTACTCAGTAGGCTGTATCTAAATGGGTAAGAATCTCAAGAGTATTGGACGAGTTTTCAATACATAACTGCTAAAAACTATTTATGCATATGAAACTTAGGAGAAGTTTACAACAGGTAGCGAGTAGCGAACAAATTTACAGGAATATTTTTGTACAGAAATTATTGCATTCGGAACTCCTAGCTAAAACATCGAGACGTTAAAGTAACTTTTACTGCTGGTAAAACAATACTCTTTTCATTTTGATCCAGTAAATAAATAATTGCTGAAAAATGTCTAAAATTTTGATTTAACACGATATTTATTTACGACGGAGCAGAGCCAATATTGAAAATTTTCAAACTACATAAGGCTATATGACATACGCTACTACTTTTTTTGTCTCTGTAATGTGTTGAAAGAAAGGTGTATTTCAAACTTACTCATAAACTCAGGCTTAAATTTAAGTTTTCCCCGTCGCCTTTTCAGTAAAGAGACTAAATTATTGTTTATCATAAACAAAATATTAACTTCATGAATTAAATATTTAATTTTTAAATTGTTTATTTTTTCTATGATTTTACCCTGGGTTCGTATCCAAATACTTATACCAATAAATGAACTATGACAGTTAACGACTTTCGTGTCATATTAGCTTGTCTCGTCGGGCCATTGCCGTTTGAGAGCTTGAGATTTAAAGTTAGGTGTTTAAGATGTTACCTTGTAAGGTGTTATTGTAAGGTGTTATTATATAATACACAAATTTATTCATTTTATGGATTGATGAAAAATCAATTGTGATTCAAAGAGCCTACGTTCCAAACACTGCATCAAAGGGGCAGAAAGTTTGTAAAATGCGTCACAAAAGGTATGTTCTGCTTAAGGGTCATTGTTTCAGCAGAGGTAATTTTAACTGAAAAATTTAATTAAATTTCAAACTCCGAATCAGTTACAAAATGTCCCTTGAAAATATATTGGACGAATGAAAAGTACGCATTTCTGCTGTATTTTGATTGTCATTGTTAACTTTTTTGTGTCAAAAGAAACTTTTTTTAAAAAAATAAAGGCTTATGTTAAAAAAAACTGACGGAAATTTTAATAAACAACCTCAAGATTAAAAAATATTTGCGAAAAGACTAATCCCAGATTATAAAATAAGTTGAGTTTGAAATCGATTTAATTGGAGATATACCAGATTAAGAGAAGAACGCAAAGAATATTCATTTCCAAGGTATCAACTTGGTGTTTCTAAACCAAGCGGAATTGAGACAGTATATGTATATATAAATGTGTGTGTGTTTGTGTGTGTGTATTAGAAGTATAGAAAAGTGAAAATTATGTTTACCAAACTGGGTGCACACCCATATCTTTAATGTTGATATAATTCCAAATCCTCTTTTTCAATTTTAATATTTTTTTCAAAGTATATCTTATCAGAAGAAAACTGATAGATTATCTATTCATTTTGTAGATGTATGTCATCTTGCCTCTGTAATCTAATTTTTCTATGAATTAGACAACATCAAAGCCTTACAAAAATGTGAAAATAAATGCAAGAAAGTACCCTGCGACACAAAATAAGAATAGTTAAGAACATTTACAACAAAAGTAGTAAAATGTTAAGATCATGTTTTCTCGGTTAACAATGACAGAAATTATCTTTTTCATACAGGGTGTAACAAAGCCTTCGGCTTTGTTACACCCTGTATGGGCTCCATGAAAAAAACATTNAATTCCAAATCCTCTTTTTCAATTTTAATATTTTTTTCAAAGTATATCTTATCAGAAGAAAACTGATAGATTATCTATTCATTTTGTAGATGTATGTCATCTTGCCTCTGTAATCTAATTTTTCTATGAATTAGACAACATCAAAGCCTTACAAAAATGTGAAAATAAATGCAAGAAAGTACCCTGCGACACAAAATAAGAATAGTTAAGAACATTTACAACAAAAGTAGTAAAATGTTAAGATCATGTTTTCTCGGTTAACAATGACAGAAATTATCTTTTTCATATGGGTTTTTGTATGGGCTCCATGAAAAAAACATTTTTTTATTCATCTACAACTTTCAGAAGGTATCATTCTTCCTAAACTCTGTCTTCATTTACCAGTCCTTCTCAAAGTTTTGGTGAATCATTAATCAGCAGAAAAAGTTCCCTTTGCGATTCTAAGATTAAAGTTTAACTACTTGAGATTGACAAGTTAAACTGGTCACTGTCGTAACTTCGATGTTTGGCATTTAAACCTTTTCATAGTGAAATGTATAAATGCAGCACAGACCTCTGTATAAGTTTTCTCGCAACACAGAGAGAAACAGAGAGAGCTGGAAAGACAGAAAAGTAGACAGGAATACAGAGCTAAATAATGCTGGGGTGGTAAGAAGTTTAAGAATATCAAATCTTCTCACTATCCTTTTTTGTTACCGAGAACAACTGTCCACTGGATTTTTTATACTGCACAACTTCTCCTTTGAGAATACGGATATTCTCCCTTTCAGGTCACAAGTTCGTTGCCATAGATAATTCCTGAAGCGCTTTTACTTCTGTGATTTTGAGTCTTAAGATTTCTGATCATACTCAATTTACTATTATTCTTGGATCAAACTTTTTTTGATCGGCCACCAGCAGCTCTCAGGTTAACCTCTTTGTTTATGTATGTACCTTGTGTGGTCAGTGCACGTCACATGTTTTTTCACACTGCCTTTGTAACCATCTGTTTATTTCCTTTTGTATCCAAAACCATTTTCACGAAACCTTAAACTGGTGATATGTAGGTTTTATTAACGTCTTTCTATCCAGAAAACTTGTTTGTTTACCCCTGCCAGTCAATTTAAAAGATAAATCTCTCCTTTTTTTTGTTTGATTTGGAATGGCAATGCAATCCGAAAATTCCTACTTTCGCCTTTTGAAGTTTGCTGATTGTTGTTTACGTGGTCTAAAACTTTGATTGCCAACAGTACCTTGCGAAAACTTCCTACAGATTTTACGTATGAGGCAAAAGCTTGCCATCCTATTGTGGCATTGCTGTATATTTAATGTATCATACAAGCCCATGACGGAATGTGAAGTTTGATCTGGATTAGTTTTTGCTTTGCTTGTCAATTTTTCTCAATGAATACATGTCTTCTCCCTTGTCATTTCACCTTTCTTTTGTTTGCTGGTAACACGTACACAAAATCTTTTTTTTTTCATTTTTGAGATGGTATTCGTCCCAGGGTTTCGGATGGGTCAATTATTTATGTCACTTTTCCACCGTGATGTGTTGGTGATTTATGATCGGTGATCAAGAACGTTCACCAAAAGATAACTTATCCTGCTGCTAGATACGGAAAAGTAAATAAATAACATACTACCTTTTTAGAAAAAGGTTGTTCAATGCCAATCACGAGACTTAAGCTCCGCGTGTTAAGTGACCTCAAATCAAAACAGATCAATTACGTAAGCAATTTCATGAAACTTGAATTCTCTGCAGCCAGAGCAGCTTACTGAAGAAACGCTTAGTTCTCATTTCTTCAAAATGAAAAACCAGCACTCCATTGGCTTGTAAAATACCAAATATGTCTAAAAGTTTTTTTAGTGTTGGTAGTTACATCTCATTTCATGTACTCTTTTAGTCGCAATGCAGGATGAAGGAGTTACTGAATTAATTGACAGATAGATTCCCGCTTGCATCTAAAACGTAGCTATTATCGTGTCTTGTGTTATTAGAAAGACACAATATGCTTTAAATTTGTTAAGGACGCCAATGAAATAAATGAAAATTATCATCAAACTAGCGGGTTTATACTCTTTTATCCGTGTTTGAACTGCCGCTTTTGATCATCGTGGCGTGCTTTGTTTGATTTTATATACGGGAATCTTGCTGATTAACGAGGCGATATTTGTGACATTACCTCAGTTTGCAATCATGGAGGAATTAAGTGCTGGATAACATAAGAACAATTCCGGCAAGCTATAGCTTCCATCCCTGTAAAAAGCATCTGGAAAGGATAACATATCAGCTGAAATTTGTGAATATATAGACAAAGGGGGAAATTTTCAACATCAATGGACACAACTTTGTAAGAAGAGACCGGACGTTTGGTAAAGGTGGAGGTGTAGCTGGTTATATTTCGGACAGATTCATTGAAGGGCAGCATTGGAGACGGAGAGAGGACTTTGAAAGTGAAGATATTGAGGCAATGTGGATAAAGAGTATGCCACCGAAATCGAAATCCTTTTTCACATGTATTCTATATAGACCCCCGGATGGATCGCACTATTTGAATATCAATTTTCCAGAGATCTTTAACGAACAATTATCAAAACGTGTGAACAACTCTAATGATGAAGTGATTATCATGGGAGACATTAATGCCAACTTTATGAAAAAGAATTGTCATGAAAACATTATAAATATATTTGAATTAAATGGATTTAAACAGATTATTAATGAGGCAACTCGCATAACAGCACACTCAAAGACGTTAATTGACATAATCGCATGAAACAAACCATACAATATTCGTGAATCCATCGTTGTTCCAACAGCCTACAGTGACCACGACGTAGTTGGATGTTGTCGGAAAATAAATCACATCAAATTCACAAAAACTACTACCACCAGAAATTACACCCGTTATGGTCATAATGCATTGGCAAACGATTTGAGAAATACTAACTGGGATCCAGTAATGCAATCAAATGATGTTGAACAGGCAGTAACAATATCCAATAATTTACTGTCTGAAATTTTTGATAGCCATCAGCAAATTCATGATATACTTCAATGAATTTGCTGATGTCCTTAAATCGTCGAGAATCTTGATGTATGCAGACGATACTGTCGTATATTTTGCAAATCGTAACATCTAATCCATAGAAGATACATTAAATGAAGAACTCGAAAAGATTTCGACCTACCTCGATGAGTCTAAATTAGTCATAAATTTAAAGAAGAGGAAAACAGCTAAAAGAATTTCGAAAACGAAGAAACCGCTAGAGATAGTAAAAAAACGTTTCCATCAACCGAACAACAACATACGAATACCTTGAAAATACCCTTGATGCTACAATAAATCTTCAAGGAGATTTCGAAAAAAGATTACGCAAAAGTAGTGGGCGATTACGACTCCACGCAAAAATCCGATCGCTCTTAACATCTGATGCGGCTGAGAAGATTTTTAACTCTATGATCGTCCCAGTTATAACATACTGCTGCACCGTGAAGAGACGACTAAGATAAAACTTAAAATAGGTCGTCAATCATTCTTTTACCATGCCTGGCGACTTTACAATTATCTTCCGTTAGAAATACGTAAAGAGGAAGATAATAAACATTATGCTAAGAAATCAGGCATGATTTTTAAATAAAATGATTTCAAATAGCATCTTTGAATTTTTAAATTTTAAGATTTTAGTGATTAGTTCCTCTAAATTTCTGCTATTCAATTTTAGGGTCGTCTTTCAGCATTTTCAGTGTCTTGCTATGTGCTAATAGTCTTAGATCAGCCCCAAAGTAGTTTTTCAGCTTTCTATTCTCATTATGTTTTTCTGTTTTCCATCTTTGTCTACTAATGTGTCAAAACAGGACCACATTAATAGCAGTTTTTACAGTATATGTAAAATACTGACGTGTTTATATATATATTGGATATATGTATTGTATCCTATATAAACATTAATTTAATAATAATAATAAAAGAGCCGCTAACAAAGATTATTGAATTTTCGTTTACTGCTGGTGAGAGGATAACGTTCTCTAAGGCTTCAGGATGCCTGATTCATAAAAATGTGATACATAATTTGGAAATTCTGAACTTTATGAACTCAGAGGAAGCCATAGATGTAAAGACTTTATCATGTCTTGAGTCGTAGGACTTTTTTCTAAGCTATGTTTCGAGAGATACTTCTCCCATCATCAGGCGGCTGTTTTAATACCTTGGTAGTGCGGACCTACGTGTAGACAAGGATCAAATTGTTTTGAGGAGTGGCGCCAAACCTCTGTTAGGTTTGTTTTGTTCCTTGTGTTTCTTTCTTTAGCGCTGGAAGACATATTTCTGGAAGGGTGTAGGATATATTGTGCTACATATCTTTAAAGTATTATTTGCGAAAACTGTCTCTTCTTTTTCTCCGCCTACCCCAATTTTGTTATGGTCTTTAAAGGTAGGTTGACAGATGGAAGAGATGATGGAATGAAAAATTTGAATTAAGTACACATCGTTAACTATTCTCACTGATGTCAGTTATAACATGACAATAAGCCTTCTGTTCATTGCTATCTTGTAACTTGGCTTTCATGTCTTAACTGCATGAGAAAGGAAGATGTCCACCTAGGCAATATTTGGTTTAGGATGTAAAGATGAAGCGTGAAAACAGCAGAATTTCAAGCATCTTGCTCTTTTAGAATGTTGTAGTAATTATTAACTCTTAAATATTAGTACATAAACATGAATAATGATTTTCTTGTTTTGCTTTCAGTCCTCTGTACCATTTACCTTTTGTAAAGCAGTTATGGATCAATTAAAATAGTTATATAATAATAACAATAGAAATGGCTATACACTGGCATATTCGAGTACTAGTTTTTATGCTTTTTTAAATGTGCAGACACAAAACGTTTCAGAGAAACCGAAATCAATTTCTGAAAAGAAGATTGGATGTAAATGTTTCTGTGTACAGTATTGAGCCAGTCTTTACCATCAAACTTCAAATTATGAGCAGTAAATTGTTAAAGACAATTTTCATCTATTACATAAACACTGTGTGATGCTGCCAAGAGGGTGTTGATTCAAGTGTGCAAAATATCGAACCACCAGCTTCTGGAGGACTTTCGTCCCTAGAACAACGAGTGTTTAAGATTTGAATTTGTATATTTTTCTTCGCATTGGTCATATTTAAAGCAAAGCTTTCGGTAACATTTACGTCTAAGGAATAAACATTTGACTCCTGAGTCTTGAATAATAGATGCATATTGAAGTTTATATAACAATTAATTTTCATATGGCAGTAGCTATCAGTGTTGTTTGTTGTACTTCGGACCTTTTCCTTGTTATTCACAGCAATAAAAATGCCTATTACTGAGAGTGGGTGAAGTGAACAGAAAGGAAAATTACTTATTTTGCATAAAAAGGTCGTTCTTTAAATGTTTTTCCCAGGAAAGCCTTACAGTAAACTGAAGACACAAGGCGTGACAGCCAGCAATGACAAGCCTAGATAACTGCCTAACACCAAGAAAATGCAATTGTGAAACTGGAGTCAAGGCCAGTTTTTCAGATAAGGCTTTGGAGAATTTTTAACAAAACAGATGAAATATAAAAACAATGGTAACAGTCGGAATTGTAAAAAATAAAGGAAACTCCGGATCCTAATAACGCAAAGTTTTTGACTCTACGATTTCTTTTCTTGGATTTTGGAACAAATTACGGTTATTCAAGGGAATCTTACGTTCCTTTTTTCATTATTGCCGAGCAAGATATAACTGACGTACCACCCACGGAAAACACGTGAATTCAAAATTCCACCTCCCCCCAAGGTAAAAAATATGTTTTTTTCTTTTGAATACACACCAGCTGACTCGATTGTAACATCACTGTTTTGATATTTGTAATGTATATCACCCTTGCCTGAACTAATATGAAAAATGTTTTTGGTCGAAAACAAGTCTAAAACACATTGTAATGAATTAGGTTCAAAACAACATGTATTTCACATATTGAAAATAAATTCAAAATCGTCCACAAAACCAGCCAAACTTCCCCAAAGCCACTCAAAACATAGTCAACGAAACCACATTAAGCTGGACTTAAAGAAAAAACAACAAACAAGATCATAAATTGTTCCAACGTATCACAACACCAGCATTAAAACAAAATAAAATTCTAATTAAGAACGTGCCAAAGCACAAAAGGTGTGAACATGGATACCGTTTTAAGTCCGGGGCCTACATCATTATCTCCCCCTACCTTGCTTTGAAATCTTGAAAGAGATTTCTTGAAGTTATTCGCGCTGAAAGGAAAACAATTAATCCTCGCTCCAAAAGAGAGGCAATCGATTCATTTTATGGGTAGCTTAGTTAGGGGTGATTCCGTATTTTAAAATCAACAAATTTTTTCCTTCGAATACTTTCACAATGTAATTTTTAAAACATTTTTACAAAAGTGATTTAAAACAAGGATATATTTAGGATTTCTTTTAGGGGGTCTGATACTGTTATTGAACACAAAGTGTGATATGCTGTGAAACGAATATGTGCCAACTCTGAGCTAATTCCAGCTTATGGTAGAAAATGAAGTAGCATCAAGGAAAATGTGATGCACCCTATGCCTGTTGTGGTGCAGTACTTTCCTCAGAAATCACTCCTCTGATAAATAGAATTAGCAGTGATAAGCTGTTATGTGCTGCGGTAGTCTGCACTTACGATATTTTCAAAGAATGCTTTACAAACATTACTGGGAGCTTTTTGTTTTGCCTTGTCAGGACTGAAGTAGGTCGGTAGCATACATGCTGAGAAACCATACGGTCATGCTTTCACATCTCTGTCGTTTTCTTCAGCATCAAATTTCCTGTTTACCTTCTTTTACCCTAACTCTATCGTTAAGAAAGAAGTATTAATGAAAAAAACCATTAGCATGATATAAAATTACCCAGCGTGAAAGAGAATATTAGGTAGTTTTAACAATAACATGCAAATGCAATTTCAGTATTTACACAGCTACCACACAAACAGGATCTGTGTTCATACAAGTCCATCATGCGCCAGACTTTTGCTCGTCAAATTGGTTATTGGCAAAGAAACCTGGAAAACCCCACATCCAGCACAGAAAGCGATATGAACATAAAATGGTCCAAACATGATCAAGACGACTGAACGTATCGATGACCGATGTGTCTAGATAGCGCAAGAAGTTGGCAACCAAAAATATGTTAAGGAATCCGTTTTAAATCTTGAACTAAAAAATATTACGGCACAAACGTCTTTTTCTTTATATACAATCTCTTGGCGTCTTCGTAATTTTAAATCCCAGATTATGTATGTATTCCAAAACTTTATTTGCCTTTTAACATTAAATGAATATTAAAAATTCTTGACTTTATGGACTCAGTGGAAGCCATTGATTTATCATATCGTCAGTCGTAAACGTAGCTCAGAAAAAAGCTTGCCACTCGGGACATGATAGATATCCAACATAAGTAAAATGAATCATTTGAGGAGCCGTGGCTTAATGTTAGTTCAACTGCACCACAACTAAGACGTTCCGGGTTCAATTCCCCGAGAAGGGGACTTTCAATCTTCACAAAAGGAAAAGCCATTGGTTGACCTCAGGAAGGGCATGCGACCAAGAAAGTCCTCATTGCCAAATCCAAGTCCCTATGAATGGCACCGTTTGAGCCCCAATTACTTGGAGAAATGACATTAAAAGCAAACAAAAAAAGTAAGACGAACCATTGCTGTACTACCATAAACCCGAGATATGATAAGTGTCGTTTTTCAACATTTTTTGGTTAAAGTGAAAAGAAAATAAATCCTCATTGAAATCAATTGTATTTTTAAATATTGTCTTATCTTTTTTCGGATATTTTGCCCACAAAGTAATCATATTTAAGGGTAACGAATAACATATGTAATTCATTAACAATGTTTAATTTTTCATTACATTACCATACATCAATTAACAAATTTCAATGATTTTATTTACAGTGGATATTGAAACTTTAGCGAGAAATATAAAAAATCTATACGTTATTGTGTTTATTTTTGCCAATAAACTACATGCCTGGAATTAATATCATTGAAATCAATTGATCAAGTAATGACAGAGGAAAAAACAAACCAATTATTATAAGTGCAGAGCAGAGCACTGCCTGTTTATATTGTAATAAACCATTTACTTGAAAATTTTATTAACAGTAGCAAGAATTTTTCTATTAGCAAATTTTACTTCACTCACTGTAAGGAAGCTGTGTCTTAATGGTTATTGCAATTGCATCGTAACCAAGAGGGTCTGGGTAAGATGCCACAAGCGTGCGAAAAGAATTTAGAACTTTACAAAAGAAAAATGCTATTGTTTGGCATCAGGAAGAAAGTCCTCACTTCCAAAACAGTCCCCCTGAATAGCACGGTCTGAGCCCCAGCAACAGGGGGGAAATTACTTTCAGAAAAATTTTGAAATTTTGATACATGGGAAAACCTTGATAGTAACATACGTATTAAATATTCTCTGTGAGTGAACAACAAAAGAACAATAAAAATGACGGTTTCACAGAGTTTCTTCCTGATATTTCCACAGTGGAAATGTGTGCTATTAAAATAAATGGAAAGCAAAATCTTTTATTTTCTAGTCGTGTAAATCCTTGTATCTCTGGCCTCCAGAAGAACAGATGACAAATCCTGAAAATGAAAACTTTTTTCTTCTAATTAAGTGACCCATCGCAAGAGGTTTTAGTAAGTACCATTTTAGAAGATTAAAACCCTTAAGAGCAGCTTTGTATTGACTAAAATTCAATTATTTACAGCAATTTTGTAGCAGTGCACTTAAAAGTTGTTAAGCCGGCCATTAGATATGAGGAAGTGTCGCATTTCACACAAATTACATTTAGATGTTGTTTATAATAAAGTAATTAAAAAAAGTTCAATCAACTCTATAATATGAAATCCTGGCTCCTAATTTCAAATTGAAATTGAAATTTTCATCTGAGTGTAACACATAAACTAGCTAACTACCTCTTCACACGAAAAAGAAAAGTTCTTGACAAAAGTCTTTGTAACAAACGTCAGTACACTGGAATGCAGATGTATTTATTGAACTACCACCTTCTACCTATAAACTAAATTGGAAATTGATGTTGAATCATCATGTTGTTTTAGTTTTCAGTTTTAAACTATCTGCTATTTACTAATGGTTGACTGCGATTTAGGTCAAAGGAGGAATGCGTAATGGAATTAAACAAATTACAATAAGAGAAAATATATTTGGGGCATAAAAGCTTTTATTTGAAGTTAGGAGTAGCAACAGAATCGTACTGAGGAAATATGTAACTGGATGTCCCTAGTAAACAAAGAGGAAAATGTTTAAGAATAAGTACCCTTAAATGACCTCAGCCATTTTAAGGCCAATAACTTAATGCCAAAACAGGTCAAATTTTTGTTAATGTCCGAATTGGCATTTAAGGCATTTTACAGCAAGGTAAAGGACAAGAGGAGTAGAGGAAGACAAAAGCTGCGTTGGAGGGATGTCATCAAGGGAAATATGGAGGAAGTTCAAGCAACGACCGAAGACACTAAAGACCAGAGAAAGTGGAGGAGACTGAGCCGAGTTGCCGACCCGACCTCATCCGTTGGAAAAGGCCGAAAGGAGAAGAAGAAGAAATTAGCGTTAAAATTTTGTAGATCGAAATGTTGTGTGCGCATGCAGTACACGTCGATTCTATGATATTAAAAATAGATTTAAGCGGTTCTTAAGTGCAGTAGCTCCATTTACACCATGATACTTATTTTGCATACTGCTCTTCTCTATAATGTTTTCGTCCTCCAGTTTATCTGGCCACAATCTCTGTATGTTTAAAGTTCTCAGTAACGAGCATTTGGGTACCGTATTTTTCCTTCTAACCTGCCTGCCTATCTGTTTCATCCTTCTTGTAGCTTCTAGCTTTTCATTAGCGTTAGGCTTAGAGCCTTGTTATAAGCGATTGAATTAAGAAAAACCAAAAAAAGCTCTTATTAAGTGAAAACCAAGTAACAACTGGCGATTTACTATGGCCCTTATGTATTCAATTCTTAAGTATTCCCATAAATTATCTTACAAAGCGTTTAAACTATGTAAAAAAAGTTAAGCCTTCCTTTGAAAATGTCAGAAACAAATTTAAATATTTGTATGTGATGCAAATCAAAGTCTTTATTTTTGTATGTTTGAAAAGGCAAATATTTGAAGTGTTCAATAACTGTTTTAATCCGAACTCTTATTTAAGAAATATGCGGGGGAAAAACACGACCCTTACAATGTAAACGGTGAAACTAGATTTCAGAGAAAAACTCTTTTCAATTTTGAGCCAAATTCTACTAGACGTCATGAAAAAGAACAATTTCAAATCATATGTAAAGCTTCTATTTTCATTTAAGTATCCTATATATATATATATATATATATATATATATATATATATATATATATATATATATATACATCTATATGTATATGTATAGTTTAAAATGTTTTTTCCAATTTTCTTATTTTCTTCCTTGACAATTTTCAAATTTTGCTTTTCCATGAACCTTTATACTGAATTATACATAACAGAGCAGCGAGCAATAAAAGTCTATTTTTATTTTGAAATGTGCAAAAATAAAGTAATCAATAAAAAGAATAAACAGAAATTAAATAAATATAATATAATACATTAATGATATAATATTTACATGTACATTTCAAATCTATGAATATATGCAAAAAATACATTTTGGAATTTTTGGGCTTTGCATATACCATATACCATATACCATATACCATATACCATATACCATATTCCATATACCATATACCTTAAACCATATAACATATACAAGAGCGTAAAACCGTATAAGCTTATATTAACAAGGGAATCAAGAAGAAGGAATATGTTTATTAAGAGAAACAGTTCAATGAAACAATGGACATTGGAACAGCGACAGAGAGTGGATGATGTTTCATTAAAGAAGAAGTAATGAGATGGGGAGTACAGGAAAAGTAAGGCTCGAACTGCGCTAGTGATGAATATACTTGCACAGAAGAGAAAGAGGTGACATAGTTAGATTATGAAAATTGTTTCAATGGTTAAATTTTAATAGCTATTGTTTTTGTAATTGCATAAATGTTTTTACAGTATTTCAAAACAAATAAGCACTAAATATTACAGTACTCTTCATGTTTTCACTACTGGTATATGTATATGTATATGGTACACTTACCTACCTGTCTTATCTGTGCCACCCTTCCCTTTTATTCTACGGTTTAAGTGGCCTTGGAACCTTGATATTAACATTTTAGTGGAAAAAATGAAATCTTTTTTCTGTTGGCTTTTTTAAGATAGCCAGTAATATCCTAACATCCACAAAAGGAAGATCAAGATAACGAGACGTTAAATATGGGAAAAGGTCAATGTATGTTTATCAAAATGTACTAAGGAAATCTAACGAAGTTGACTTTTAAAAAGCATTTATCTTGTAGAATAGAATTAAATATCATTATTACTCAAAGTTTTAATCATTTAATCTCAAGGAAAAATTGAGAAAAGAGTTTCTTTTGAATTCTCTATACNAAAAATTGTTTCAATGGTTATATTTTAATAGCTAGTGTTTTTGTAAATGCATAAATGTTTTTACAGTATTTCAAAACAAATAAGCACTAAATATTACAGTACTCTTCATGTTTTCACTACTGGTATATGTATATGTATATGGTACACTTACCTACCTGTCTTATCTGTGCCACCCTTCCCTTTTATTCTACGGTTTAAGTGGCCTTGGAACCTTGATATTAACATTTTAGTGGAAAAAATGAAATCTTTTTTCTGTTGGCTTTTTTAAGATAGCCAGTAATATCCTAACATCCACAAAAGGAAGATCAAGATAACGAGACGTTAAATATGGGAAAAGGTCAATGTATGTTTATCAAAATGTACTAAAGAAATCTAACGAAGTTGACTTTTAAAAAGCATTTATCTTGTAGAATAGAATTAAATATCATTATTACTCAAAGTTTTAATCATTTAATCTCAAGGAAAAATTGAGAAAAGAGTTTCTTTTGAATTCTCTATACGTGAAATAGGTACCAATCTGTAGTGAACTCTGCAAATATTAATAACACCTGTCACATGACATCATCCGACGATATGACGCCTTTCCTGTTATTGGGCTTTTAAAGAAAATCTTCTTCATCAACCAATGCAAAACCTGCTTACAACCAGCTAAAAACATCATTCATAGGGTCAACGAAACTTTTCTATCTGCGTGTATCACTCATTCATTTTATGATTTTTTTAATGAAAAAGACAATACATGATGCATAATTATAAAACAGATAGAATATCTTTTGTTCATTTATAGACTAAAGTCAAAACAATTACGTCATTGTGTTTTGACACGAGCAGAAAAGTGCAGCCATCTGTTTTAACCGCATATTCTTTTAATCTTATTTTTTTCCAAAGTGAAGCCAAAGTGATAATTCATAAAGCAAAACTAATCAAAGGGGAATACAGTTATAGTCAAAATATTAAACCAAATAAGTTGTTGTAGGCAGACCTCATTCAAGCATTCTGAGTGTTTGCCTCAGAAATAATATAGAATTTTAGTTAAAAAAGAATGATGCATTAAACTCCAACTGCTTTTTTTATCTCTGTTATGAAATGGAGGTTTTGAAGACCACTTAATACTGGAGTTTAAAAATGTCCAAAAAATGGAAATCACTTTTAGATGCGAGTGGTCACAGGCTGTCCTAAGTAAGATCGAAACTCTATTCTATGAGAGGAGTCTGTAGATTGGTTAACCTTACATAGGACTTTTTCAATGAAAATCATTGTACCGCTTAGCTATAAACAACACTGAGACATACGATGCATAAGAGCCCAACCTCTTCTTCAAAAATTATTAGAAAAATTGTGGCTAAAAAATAACAATATTGACCTTGTGCTTCAAGTTTTTAAACACTTTCAATATTTACTCTTTTTTGTATGGCAAAACTTGAGTTGTAACTTTGTTTGTGTTTTGACATTCAGAAACTAAATTTTCTGACCTTATAAAAAATAATCCAAACTTAGATAGTAGCAATTTACCTGATCCTGAAACCTTTCTTTTCTGATTATTGATTTACTGTACATTTTTAGGATCTTTTTTCCAGTTTCACATTTTCATATTGGTGTTGTTTTAGTCCATTATCTTTATCTTCTTCTTCTTCTCCCTAGTCTCCTTCTTCACAAGAAACGACAAAACAAACCCTTTACTTATTTCTCCCCAATGCATCGTCTTGCATAAATTCTTTAGCTGCATTGTCCTTCCTTGTCACGTTCTCCCACTTTGGTCTACATCTCTTCATGCATATAATACCATTTGTTATTCACTGCTTCTTCCCCTTCCTTTATTTCCTTTATCAGACATGTCTATATCATCGTACCTTTGCTTCTTTACCTTTTAGAAAACAAAAACAACACTAGAATTGTCCCTGAAATACCCTATATATCATGTGTTGTTACAACAACACTACTAAGATTCGCCTTAACATTCACTTTTTTTGGGTTAATCCGCATTATTCTTTTGTAGTCTCATATCTTTCTCCCCTTTAACATAAGAATCAAGCTAAAAATTTGTTTGCACTTTTAACGCAATTCTTCTTCGCATTTTTTTGTTGCACACCATTTCTGGCCATTTCTTCACTTTTTTTTACGCTGGCTAGTCATTCTTTATCTCTCTAACTCTTCAGCCTTTGTCTCATCAACCAAGTGTACCTTATCATAGTCTTTTCTATGAGTATTATCATCGGAATAAGCTTTTCTTGCTGGTACTAGTTCAGTTTGTTTAAGGTCTTGATACTTATGCATTATTTCCTCCTCGCTGTTATCAAATTCAAGAATTGACTCTGGAGAAGGTTAAAGATATCTGAGTGACAAGATGGTGGGCCTTACCAAATATGGTAGCAGTATTTCCTCGAAGGACAAATTGCGAATTTATAAAGATAAAAAGTACCTTCGATTGTGAAAAAGTCTTCTATACAATGACCAAAATTTATTTTAGGCAGACGTATCACTCGATAGTATGTAAGAGTCCCAAGAACTATTAAGTGAAAAAGTAAAACCAACAAATTTTACAAGAAACATTGTATTAAGGGGTAGGTAAGTTTCACTTTATGGTCCCACATGCCTAAAATGCTTGTAATCAAGAGAAAAATAAGGATTTTGCTTTCGCTGAAACACACCAGTTTGTTTATGCCTGGTTTAAAAGTTAACAGTTATTTCTCGCAGAATTATGTGATAATGTCATCACCACTAATTTCTTTTGGTTAAAAATCGCCTATAAACTTTTAGGTAAACCTATGAATATCTAACGAGCTGTCGCTTACATTTACCTAATTTCCTTCTAAAGTTGGAAAAATGCAAAGCTTAATTTTCGTGAAAAATTGAAGAGGTGAGCAAGGTAAATTATCTATAAACACAGATTCGTGGAAAATAAGGATATTTCAAGTTTTGCAGTACTAGATTTGTATTGCTCAAGGTAATGATGAAAACAATGCTCTTACAGTCACTACCAAAAGTTTAAGACCACCCTTAATTTTGACTCTGAAATGACACAACTGATTATATATCTATATTAAAACTGGTTTATTGTGGATAATATTTCCTTTACACACAAATCTTATATTTTTAGTATCTTTTGATTAAATATGCATCCATATTGATAGTTGTTTTCTTAATATTCAGTATTTGGTGGGTCCACCGCCACTTTTAATTATTGCCTGCAGGCGTCTTGGCATACTGTGTACTAGATTTCTGCAGTATTCCTGCGACATATCTTTCATCCACACTTCTTTTATCGCTTCCAAAAGGTCCTTAGCACTTGATGGCTGTTTCTGGGAAACTTTATCTTTCATTTCCGTCCACAGATTCTCTATTGGATTCAGGTCAGGGCTGTTGCCCGGCCAATCCAGAACATGAATCCTGTTCTCAGTCAGAAAAGTCATAGCAACTTTTGATCGGTGACAAGTGGCACCGTCCTGCATGAATATAGTACATTTATGTATGTCCATGTGAATTTTTAGCTTATTCGACAGCAATTCAACGTACCGCAGACCATTCATAGTTGTTCCAGATGGCAAAAAATACAACGCAGCAACTCCATTTTCCGAAATTGCACCCCATATCATTTGACTTGGAGGGTGTTTCATCGAAGAAATCGTGTATTTTTCATTGAATCTCGTTCCAGGTGGCCGGCGAACATGTCGTTTCCTCACCACAAACTGCTGTAGAGTGGACTCGTCCGAGAACATGACTTTGCCCTACTGTGCTGGTGTCCAGTTCTGGTACTTCTTAGTGAAGGCTAATCGTTTTCCCTTCATTACCGGTGTCAGGCGTGGTTTTCTGGCAGGCTTGTAGGATTTTAGACCGAATTCGTGTGAAAGACGTCTGAAAACAGTCATGCGACTTACACTCACACCTCTTTCCACCAAATTAGCTCGAATTTTGTTGATGAAACTCATTGGTGACCTCGTAACTATCCTTTTCATTAGCTGGTCATCTCTTACAGTGGTTTTTCTTGGCATTCCACTATGATGTAAGCCTTTGTAGCAGCCATACTGCTGATACTTTTTAACTCCTTGGTGGACTGCAGTTTTGCTGACTTTCAATTTCATAGAAATATTCCTTTTAGATAGTCCTTCTCTATGCAGAGCAACAATTTGGCCTCTTTGAACTTCAATGGGGGACTTTTTTCGACCCATTTCTGTAGCAATAAGAAGTATAAAAAGTGAAAAAAATTCCAAAGTAAAATCGATTCAGATGTCAGCAGTGTTAAAGAAGAACGTGTAATGAGCGACCAGAGCGCAAACAATGAGTATGATCCAATCTTAACAGTAGGATGATAATACTATCTCATACCGAGAAATCTCCGTATTTCCATGAGTGGTCTTAAACTTTTGGTAGTGACTGTAATTACATGGCGAAACATTTGGATGGCATAAAATAGAGAAATAGAAATGTCTAATTGCCTTAAATTGAAAGAGAATCGTGTAGTTTTTGCTAAATAGCCAAGGGTAAGTCTGCTGCTGAACTTTTGACCTCTGCTGTACTGCTTATGTCAAGTTGATATTTCCTTAAAATTGGCTAGAATAGAGACCTGTTGGAGCTATGTCATAAGGCACTTTTCAGATATAAGGTTTCGAATGTTACCATTGGGATCATTCTTAATTTGCAATTGCCTGCTCTTACGTATTACTCTGCAGCTATTGTTTCTTTGGTTAAAAAGAGCCATACAAAATCTCTAGTGGAGTATGAAGACAATTGCCGAGATTCTATATATTGATGATATAATGATAACATTCTCCGGACGTAATCACCTATGATCATTTGCTGTGTACTAGATGAAAGGTTATTTCAGCAAGTGGGATGTCTAAAATTGCGCTTGCCCCAATGGCATATCAAATAAGAAGTGAAAAGACTCCATTAGCTTAAGAATAGGGAGAGGGATACTTAGATCCAAATTCCATTTGGATCTAAGTATTTGGAACAAGCATCAAAGCAAGTATGTCTATGAGATGAAAATGACAACAAAGCATGTCGTCATTCAAAAATTTCTTGATATTTTACTATTTGTTTTTCTCAGAATGTAAAACAATATGAAAAAGATCATTCGTAAACAATATTCATGTAAAACAAACAGGAAAAAACAACAACAATAAAAACAGATGTTTAACATAATATTTTATTTATTTTTTTGTTTATTTACTTATTTATTCTTCTGAAGCAATATAAATAAGATATCCCTAAGACACATGGATTCTACGAAAAATTGAAATTGCTGGTTTTATTAAAGAGAACTGTTTTAGTATATGTTAAATTTATATCTTTAAAAATTGTAGATTTTGTTATTTGGATCCTACATTTGCTTTTTAGAAGAGTTGCAGAGGAAATAGCTTTGCATTTCTGCTCTGTTCTCCTTCCTCACTGTGCCCATAGAACAAACTTTGAGATCATTATATTTACAATGCTGGTTTCAAATTCATTTCTTATAGAGTTTGATGTTTCATTTAGACACGAATCCCTACCGATGGAGAAATTTTTTAAAATTTAGCTTTAAATAAATAGATATTTTCCCCTTGATATTTATTGGAATTAGTCTCTAACAGGAAGCAAAATATGCAGAAAACAAATTGTGCTGTGACGTGATTTTTTGCTTCATGGAAATATTATAAGCTCAGTAATATTAAATGTATGCAACAGGTAGCCCAGAAGGCCAACAAAAAATTAAATTAGGTACTAAGATACAACTATAAATTTCTCTTGGAAAGAAAAGTTGTCTTGGGGGAATTTCCGCAGCAATATACTTCTAATGGTTGGATCACAAAAACATCTACATCTACATCTACATCTGCAAATACATCTACATCCACAACCAGAACCAGAACCACAACCTCATCCACATCCACATCCACAACCACAACTACATCCATATCCACAACCACAACCACAACTATATCCACAGCCACATCTACATCTACATCTACATCTGCATCCACATCCACATCCACATCTACATCTACATCTACAACCACAGCCACAACCACAACCACAACCACATCCACATCCACATCTCCATCTTCATCTGCATCTACATCCACATCCACATCCACATCCACATCTACATCTACATCTACATCTACATCTACAACCACAACCACAACCACATCCACATCTCCATCTTCATCTGCATCTGCATCTGCATCTACATCTACATATAAATATACCTATACCTATACATATACATATACATATACATATACATATACATATACATATACATATACATATACATATACATATACATATACATATACATATACATATACATATACATATACATATACATATACANAAACTCACCAATTTACGTCTGTAAAAGTCGGTCGTTTAGCCGGGAAATATTGCATTGAAGTTTGTATATCTCTGAAGATTCATTTTTCTTGGTTGCTTCAAACAGTATATTTGTGTTCGTATATCATCTATACACAAGATTAACTGGTACTTCTGCGATTTCTTTAACATTTGTGTGCATACCATACATATTCATATACATATACATATACATATACATATACATATACATATACATATACATATACATATACATATACATATACATATACATATACATATACATATACATATACATATACATATACATATACATATACATATACATATACATATACATATACACAGACACAGATACAGATAAGCACGTGCTGATGTACTCTTCATGCTGGTCTCGCAGCAAGAAATTCTAAATTTATTTCGTCCCCTAACCACTCTGAGATTCACAAAATCAACATACTGAAAATTGGACAATATGTTTACATTTCTACATTAAGTGTCTAATCCCTAAGTCTGCTACCGACATTATATAACGTCTGTGGATAGAAAACCCTTTGTGTTCTGAACGTTGATTATTCTTTAATTGTTAGACAAGCAAACACGAGAGGTATTTTTTTCAAATATTCAACAGACAAGGGAACATTTTCGTAAAAAGTTCAGTTTAGTTGGAAATAGACCACAGATCATTGCTTCGTTTTCATAGACAGTCATTTCAAACAGTAAAATGTTTTAAAGTCAATCCTTTCATCCCCATAGTGCCTTGTAGAATTTCTGCATGGTTCTAGCTTTTTTATTTCCAAGCAATACAAATTATCTCACTATAAAACGTAGAACATGCCAAAGATATATTGTTTTGCAAGATGTAAAAATACCCCTGTTGATATTGATCTTTCTGGATTTTTCCTATTTTTAGATGTAATGAACTTTTTGAGGCAGAAAATAGCCCTTATTATCTTGTTGCTAAGTACAACACTAAAGCTTGATGGTGATAACCACCTGACATTCAAAAAAATGTCAATGGAAAATATGTAATTGAAACAACAAATAAGTCTTTCAAAGTAAAATTACATTTCTAGATATGTGTGGAGAAATATCTGTGCTGTTTGTTTCAGGTAACTTGGTTTGCAAAACATATTTAAACACCACAGTAGATTCCAGCTCAGCACTTCCAAATTTCAGTACTTTAAAAGGATATCAAAATATTATTTTTGTGATAGTTTGATATTTATTTGAAAATTAGGTTTACATCACGAGGAAAATTTATATCTTAACTATATCAGAAAGTATCATCTACACCTGGTTCCTGGCATAAATTAGTAAAGCTTTTTAGACTAAAATATTTAGACAATTTAAATTATTCCTAACGCAGTAACAATGTTCTATATTTTCAATTGACAAATAGCTTCTTATCGACAGGTTACAAGTATCCACGTGAAAATTACTGATAAAATTACTTACTTTATCAGAGAGGTAACAAATGATAACTTGACACAAAATGATATTGATCTTCCATTCAGGTATATGAATATTCTAAACAAACATAACTGTGCTATTGTAAAAATAAGTCAATTGATATATTTATTCATTTCTGGTGACAGCTTTTTGAGATAAGCTTTTTTCTTGCATAACCACCCTGACTAAAGCCCACGAGAACAAGTATATTTTGATAAGAAAGACTTGACCAAATTAGCATAATCTTTCTTTACGTTTTACCAGCATGTGATCACTGGTGCACGAAGTTGTGTTAAACAACATTAAATTATGAAGTCCCCTTTACAGTGTCCTTCATTAAGAAACAGCATTTTCGTTAATTAAATTAAAACCTTTATTGACCAACAAGAATATTTGATTAACAATTCAGGTATAATTCTCCTACAATAGGTCAATAGCAAACCCCTGCACCCATAAACAGGGAAATTTGAGTTGACTCCCCAATAATTCTGTTTGTTTGTTTAGTATTTAAAGGCAAGATCTTACTTTCAAATAAAAAACCGGAAGAAAAATTAGAGTCAGTGGCTGCACTTGCCAACTTACATTAGCTTATCTGGTCATGTTAATTTCACAGATCAGTATAACCATTTTTTTCCACCCTTCACCATCTTTTATTTGAGTCGCTGTATCTTTTGGTAGGCATCCAGTATCTTCTCATAGTTGATTCAGGTACGTGTTTGATGGCCTCCCTACACGTCTTTATTCATTTTGAGGTCTCCGTTGTAGAAGGTCATTCACAACTTTTTTTTGCTCCTCTAACAGTGCTCTTGCAATTCTCTCTCTAAGTACACCGCTCAAGAGAATTTTTCGAAATCTCAATTGCATACGATTTTTAAATTCATTCTTACCTTTTGTGACTTACTAGATTAAAGCTGAAAACGGGTCAACTCTGCATGTTCTAGTTTAAGGCATTTTTAAGTTTTTTATTTTAGCCGTTTGCGGTCACATTAACAGAGATATTAAAATTGTTTTGGTTTTGTTTCAGATCTGATCATGACTAAAAGGAGACGCCAATGTGAGAACAAGGCGAACGCTTTCTGATATATTTGTGGATGCTTCACACTTTTTCGTCACGGGCGTAATATAACATGGTATGTGAGGCGTGATTTTTAAGCATTCTTTGGACTTGCTCTTGTTGGCCAAGACAAGAAATTGGCCCCACATATTATGCGTCATAACTGCGAGGAAATGCTGCGTGGCTGGACACAAGGGAAACATAAGGTTCTACCTTCCGGAATTCCCATGACCTGGCGAGAACCGACGGACCACACAAATGACTGCTATTTTTTCCCGGTGAACACAAAGGCGTTGAAAAGAACAACAGACAAAAAAATCTCAAATCCGAGCATCCCCCAGCACTACGACCTAATCTGCACTCTGATTAGCTTCAAAACCCAGTTTTTAAAGGATATCTTCTATTTGAAGATGTGAGTAGTGTTTAAGAGCAAGCGATTGCTGGTGAAGCTCAAGAAATACTTTCAGAATCTCACGATTCTTCTTATGAGACCTCGCAATCATGAACTTTTCAACAGTTAAGCCAGAGAGAGTTGAATGACCTTGCTCGTGATTTGGGTCCCTCCAAACATGCAGCTGGATTCTTAGCTTCCAGGATACAAGAAAATAATTAGCTGAGCCCTACAACTAATGAGTCATAATTCCAAAATCGGGGCCAGGCTTTTGTACTATATTTTACAGAGTAGAATGACGTTTATTATCAAAATATCTCATGTCTTCTCTAGGATGCCACCATATAATCCAAATAACTGGCGATTAGTTATAGAAAGTTCCAAGCACAGTTTGAAGTGCTTTCTACTTCATAATGACAATGTCTATGCAGCTGTTCTAAATGTCTTTTTACGAGAATATTATGGCCTTAATGTTTTAATTGACCTACTAAAATATCATGAGCACAACTGGACAATTTGTGTGAACCTCAAAATGGGTAATTTCCTCCTGGGTCAACAAAGAGAATGTAAGCTTTGGTTAAGAGTAAACATCTATGTGCAAAGGTACTACAGATTTTGGCTTTAACTCGCTAACTGAATTGGATGATCCTACCCATTAACAAGTATATCGATTCATTTGCCCAGCTTCTAGTGATTTCTACTGTTTATCAGCATATCGATTTCTCTTCTGGAAATGCACATCCAACATGTTGTTGCCCATGACTTTTTCACCTGGATCCAACTACGGTTACCTTGTAGTCTAAATGTATTCGTGTCTTGTGGTAATGATGTTTTCTTGAAATAAAGAACAGGATATGATACCTTCCTTGCCTACTGCTTGCATTAAAAATTCAAAAGCTGTACTGTACTTAAAAGAATTAATTTTAATCCTTCAACATTACATAGATAAAATGTAAGCAATTTGCCCAGAAAATGTTTTGAAATATATGGAAGGACTCGAAAGTATATAGCAAAGGCTTACAGAAAGAAGCGGTATGGCGTTAATTGTTGTTATTGCAAAAATATTGAGCAAACATTGCATATCAAATATATAGCTTGATTGTATTCGTACATTATCAATACGTACAATATATACAATGAAAACTGCATTGTATGACAAATGCAAAATACTGAAATCTACAGTGTATAAGTAAACAACCTTACACTGTAAAATATATAAAAATATACACCACCTCGTTTTCCTACCTTTAAGCAAACTCAACTCACTTTTTTGTGTGTTCTTGCTTACTTGATTTGAAATATTGATTAAGAACCTTCACAGACACACAGACACACACACACACGTATATATATATCTTTCTTATGTCTGTCTCTTATCTAAATTTCTGAAGCACTTCTTCTATGGCTTTGTTTATGTATTGCGTCTCGAGTTGTGTAAAATTTGTTTGTGATGTAAGAGTTTTTGTTATTATTTTATCAAAATAGAAGCCTTAACATCTGGCTGTCTGGAATTTACTCCTAATACTAAATATATATACATAAATATTTATTTTTTATCGCAATAAAGGAATAATTGCATTCTCTTTACTAAAATAGTCAAATTTACTATTATTATCTCTGTTTTTTAAAATATATTGTACGCTTATAAGTATGAATACAAACCTTTGTTTGTATATCAATATAAACAAAAAGCATAAATATATATCTATATATCTATATGCTTTTTGTAACCAACTAGTCTCAGGCCTGGAAAACGTAACAGTTGATAACTTCCTGAATCAACTGTTTTACTTTCAAAGAACAATAACAGACAGGTTTACATTTTCTGTTAAAAGATATCTCAGTGGGCAAGAGCAACATGAAATTGAAAAATTCCGTTTTCCCAACAATCCCTGGAAGATTCAAATGTCAATTGTCACATATTAATTTACAACAAATGCCTTCCCAATCGGATGTGATACTTCTTTAAGTATTCATGCAAATGACCAGTAGGCCTGCAGCATGGAGCAGGATATACCCTCTCAGATTATTCTTTACTTTCTCGTTGCATTAAAAGACGTTATTCAATAGCACGCCTTTGATTTGACTTGTATACAACTTTTCTTTAGGTCCTTATATCAATCAAAAGATCAATTCTATAATACTTTTCAGTTATTTTTAATTCTTTATTAAATTGTCCTTTTCGTCAAACATTTAAGAATATTTTAATCTTACAACTTGAAATACCAAATTGTCGTCTGGTGGGGTTGAATTTGGCGTATAGGAAGAAGGACTTTCTTTCCTTATTTAACAACCCTCCCAGAGATGGTGGCTACATAGAAGCACCGATGATAGTGTTACCTCATCAATACTCAGCTTTGATACGGGCAATGTGTGGAAGATAGTTTCCACTATCGTTCCATTAAATACCACCTTTATTATTATATTGATCAGGTATTCAGCATGCTGATGTTTTACATCTAGGTGATGGTTTCGAACATCTACTTCTGTTTTTTTTCTTATTACAATTTTTAATAAATGAAATGGTCTTCAGTACCCAAGCAGACCTACAATTGTCAGTGGGTGCAGTGAATATCTGGAACCAAGACTAACCACACACCTGAGAGTGTCGACTCGAGATTTGGTAGTACTGGGTCTAGACTGACCCAGAAAAATCTGTAGTTTTTAAATGTGTTCTGTCTATTTTGTGGTAATGTCAGAGGTGTTTATTGCACTTTATTCTTTCCGAAATTTTTCCCTTATTCTGACTCCACACATATTCTTGAGGTCTGTAAAAAAGGCCTCAATGACAAAGTTGGTAATGAGGAATTTCATGATAAAGACTATTTACCTTTGTTTTAACAAGACTATCCAACTCATCTTCCTGGAAGAGTGAATGTGCAAATGTCACGTTAGAAATGGAAACATTGAATATCAATATGCTGGGATTATGTGAGACCAGATGGTCAGGTTCAGGATTCTCTGACATGCAAGGTTATCAAATCTTATATTCTGGTGGAGATAGACATGAAAAAGAAGTTGCTTTGATTCTGAAAAAAGAACTGAGCAAATGTGTTTTAGAATATTGTATCCTCTCAGAAAGCTGAAAGGGAAACCGTTTGATTTATCGGTCATTTAAGTATAGTGAAGTGTACAACTTCAGAATCAAAAATGCAATGGAATATTCTGCATGAAAACCAAGAGCTTAGAGCCAGATATGCACTCGCGCTGCAGAACCGGTTCCAAGTACTCGAAAGTGAGGAAGGCAGCAAGTAGGAAGTGCTAAATGAATCAATAGCAGAAACAGGGATAGAATTTGTCCAATCGAAAAGAAAGGAGCAAAAACAAGCTTGGATCAAACCAGACATTCTGAAAATGATGAAAGACAGACAGAAAATATTGGAAAGAGATACGATTTAATACGAAATCTTGGATCTTGTAATAAAAAAAGACTGCAGAAGAGCAAAAGAAGCATGGATAAATAAAGAGTGCCAAGAGATCAAAAGCTGTAAGACCTCGGATCCTAGCTTTATGGACAAAAAGTTAAGGCGTTGGCCGGGAAGAGCCCCTGGTCTTCAACAGGATGCATAAAAGCAAAAGACGGACCTATGATCATTGAAAAGGAAGAGTTGACAAAGCGATGGGCAGGGTATGTTGAATAACTGTTCACAGATGCAAGGGAAGACAAGCCAACAATCAAGAAGTCCATGTGAACTAGAAGCAGTGAATACGATGATGAAGGCAAACAAAGCCTCAGGTCCAGACAGAATCGAAATGATAAAGGCACTAGAAGAGTTTGAGATATGTGCAGTCACTGAACTACTCAATGATATATATGACAGCGGAGAAATCCCTTCAGATTTGACCACGTCAGCCTTCATCGCTCTGCCCAAGAAATCTGACGCTACCGAATGCGAGCTCTAAAGAGCCAACAGTTTAACGAGTCATATAACTAAAGTACTTATGCGAATCATAACGCAAGAAAAGCAATAAGACCAGAGATAGAGAAGCAACAGTTTGGTTTGGTCCAGGATTCAGGTACCAGAAATGCTATATTTATAATGAGAATGCTTTCGGAACGAGCCATAGAAATGAAGCGTGATATATACCTGTGTTTCATTGGTTACTCAAAGGCCATTAACAAAGTGAAACGAGTGCCTGATAGAGATGTTGCAAGATCTAGACATACATGGTAAAATTATAAGATTCATAAGGAATTTATAGTAGGAGAAAGCTACAGGTGTGATAGTGCAAAATGAGGTTGGAAAATACTGCAGTATTCGAAAAGGAGTTAGGCAAGGTTGTGCCTTCTCATCAGATCTATTTGATCCATATAGTGAAAACATCTTGAGAAATATCGAAGAAAAAGACGGCTTTGTGATTGGAGGATATAACATGAAGAATATACGATACGCTGACTTCACGATGCTTACAACTGATACCCAAGAGTAGCTGCAACAACTACTGGATCCAGTCGTAAAAGAAAGTGGGGCAAGAGGTCTTAGTATCAACCGCCGGGAGACTTTCTGCATGGCTATGAGCAAAAAGAATGTAAATTTGGGCTCTAAAATAATTTTACATGGTAAAGATATACAGAATATGAATAAATTCAATTATCTTGGTAGTATGATTACATAAGGTGGACGATATTTGGTGGACGTACGGAAGTGAAGGCTGGACGATCACACCAACTCTAGAAAAGACGGTAGAAGCAACAGAGATGTGGTTTCTATGCCGAATTCTAAGGATTTCTTGGACAGAGCACATAATCAAAAAACTGTTCTAAGGAGAGCAAAATGCAAGAGAAAGCTCTTATCCACCATTCGAAAAAGACAGCTGTCGTTCTTGAGGAACATATTGAGGAAAGAGGAGCTAGAACAATTGACATTGACAGGAAAAATTGAAGGGAAATGAGACAAAGGAAGGCTAAGAATCACAAGCATGGGAAACATAAAAACATAGTCTACAAAAAGCGAACATCAGCTACTGAGGGCTGTAAAGGATAGGAGTCTGTGGAAAGTCATGGTCGACAAAGTTCTACCAGGACATTACAACTGAGGCGGAGGAAGGCTAATAGTGCTTGTTAAAGTGATTTTTTATACACTCTTACTACGCTGAGAAGTTTGTGAATTTGTTTTTTCCTAAAAACTTGGAAGTAATATTTTTGGAAAAATTTACAATGTCTCTTCAGCTCTGGCAAGCCGGTTATTAGTTCAGTTTTGGACAGTGTTAGGGTTTTTATCTCTTGGAAATTGGAAAGCTGGAAAATTGGAAAATGGAAAAATGGAAAAATGGGAAAATGGGAAAATGGGAAAATGGGAAAATGGGAAGATGGGAAAATGGGAAAATGGGAAAAAGGGAAAAAGGGAAAGAAATTTGCTCGTTTCTTTAAACGAGGCAAAAACTGTCTGATATTGGTCAATAGAAAATTGACTCTTTTTCACGAACTATCTTTCTAATTTTAACTCTGGTTAGGTTACTTGTCCTCTGGAAGAATGCTTATACATTAGGATACTTGATTTGTCATTTTCTAAACACNTCTTGGAAATTGGAAAGCTGGAAAATGGGAAAATGGAAAAATGGGAAAATGGGAAAATGGGAAAATGGGAAAATGGGAAAATGGGAAAAAGGGAAAAAGGGAAAGAAATTTGCTCGTTTCTTTAAACGAGGCAAAAACTGTCTGATATTGGTCAATAGAAAATTGACTCTTTTTCACGAACTATCTTTCTAATTTTAACTCTGGTTAGGTTACTTGTCCTCTGGAAGAATGCTTATACATTAGGATACTTGATTTGTCATTTTCTAAACACCTTTCGTGAAATTCATATTCAATCTCTTGGGAAGTATGATTTTAGAAAGATTGGTTTTTGTTTATTGGTAGAAAGTGCCTTAGGCTTGAGGCCGTTTTTTTCCTCTAAAAATTTACTATGCGTCATGCAGTTATGACCCCTCAATGTAATAAATCTTTCGGTGATTTTATTTTTTGTGACTGCTAGATTGTAAACGTTTTGGGTTCTAAGTTATTATTAGTCTATTAGTCAGGTTTGCACTTTTTAAAGTCTAAGATCCTCTCTTATTTCTTAGCATAACCTTTTTCATCTTTTTCTTTCTTTTCTTCACAGTTCCATTTGCTTTCTCACTTTATGCCTTGTAATTCCAATATTAAAACTAAAATAACAAGAATTTGAAGGAAAAAAAAGACCTGTTAGAAAGGTGTACTTTCTTGGGCTTCAAAAATAGATAGTTGAAAAGGTATTTTGAAGTCATAAAGGTTGGAAATAGTAACAACTGTGTAGGGTGATGTAGGGAAAATGTTGATGATAGGTTTTAAGCATAAACATTTCTAAAAGATGAAGGACAAAACCTAGAATTGGCCCACGATCAATATTTGAATCTTTTATTAAGAGGAGTCCTGCCTGTGTCCTTGGATAATTAGAAGACTGTTAGCAGCTGTTTTGCAATTCTGGATCATGTTAAGAAAGTTCTAGTAACAAAACATAAGGTCATCTGTAACATATGTCATCACAAACTACTTTCCGGTATTCAATTTTACCTCCAGTCAACATAATGTTCGGTCACGTTTGCTTCAAAGATCTAAGTATTTTACAAAGCAATAAACAGAAGGAATCAAAGAACCATGCTCGGAAAGACACAATGTTGCATTTTTTAATAATTTCCGTAGTTGTTTCTAAACAAAATCACACAAAAAGGCCAAATTCTGACCCATGATTAGGTTCTTTTTATATAGGTTAAACAAGGGTCATATAAACCCTAAGCTTTATTTAATTTAAAGCTATTCGGACCAACTGATTCAGTGTTACTGAAGTTTTGCCTGCAGTTAAATAAAATAAAGGCTACACTTCGCAGTTTTTCCTTTGTAAGGAGAATTAAAACGTCACATAACTAACCGACCACTTTCACAAAGTAAAAAATTACAGCATGCTATGGTTTGGATTACTTTTGAAAGTCACATACATACTGTGATTATCGGATCCCAATCGGAGTAGAACAAGGATAGGAGCTTGTGGTGACGGAGGTTTTCGCCTCCAATAATCAGAAACAACTGTTACTTTGGATTGACAGTCCAATTACAGGTCAATTTAACAAAGACGTTGTGGCTCCATCACTGATACAATGTGGTCTTGTAATGTATAAATAACTATTGACACGTTTTGCTGTTCGTGACCTACGGAAGAGGTGGCCTAATATGTCACATTTTGAAAACAAAAATTAAGAACCCTACTGTCAAATTCGGCAAAATTGATGCCATTACCTACAGAGAACCAATTAATGACGTCTTCGAAAGAAAAAAAAATTCTGACTGTTGTAAGCCTCCCTGTGATATTTTTAATTCAGGGCTTTCAATGTTTTTATACAAAAAAGATAGTATTTAGCAGTGTTTTGCTCAGCAGAATACATTCGTTTGGGAGATTTTAAAGATTTGTTTGATAAAGAAAAGGAAATGAAAGCAAAATTGCAAAAGGCCTCCAACCTTACATACCAAGCACTTCATCTTGGTAATGATAAACGAAGGGTAAACCTTGCGCTTGTAATTGTACACGAATCCAGTATTGCTGCTCTTAAGAGCTACTTCCCACTTTAGCATACGTTACAGGTATTTTAAGCAAATTTCACATTTGCTAAACAAAATCTCAATCTAAACAATAATTATCCACTTACAGTTTTGCTCATGCAATTGATATTGATGACAAGAAGACTCATTTTGGTATGCTCTTCCTGATTTGGTAGAGGAATGATCAGTATCAACATCATTTAAACTAACTGCTTAAAAATCCAACAACTTTTAACAATGAATTCCGTCAAGTTTTAACTCCACATACAGAATGGAAATCTAATGAATATTCAGTGAATGTGAAAAATGATTGCGGATATAAAAGTAAGTTGTGTGGATTTTTAGGCATCCAGACTACTCTCTTTATTTGCTTTTTAAGAAACCTCTGTCTTTTATTTGCGATAATACCAAAATTGTTATTATTTCAAACAAAAAATTCTAATATCTAATTTATAACATATCGTGGTTTCTGCCGTTGTTTCATATATTGTTTTCTGAAAGTAATCAAGTTGGGGATTCAGAAGTTTGTTGTGGTTCACTAAAGTAGATTATCTGTCTGTTCTCTATACATTTTCTTTATTTTCTTTTTCAATTGGACACTATGACATTCAACATTTCAATCATGTTATTAGAAATTATATGGCCACAACAATAGCCGATAATTTAAAGAATATTTTTGTGAATGTCCTTAACAATCTGTTTTAAAATGAGGAAAGGGGAAAGGGGAAAAAATGAGGCGTGGAAGTTAAAAAGGTATTAAGCTTATGGAGACCCCAAGAGATCGTGGAGATAGATGAGATACAGTACGGATTCATGAAGGGTAAGAGCACTATGATTGCCATCTTTGTAGTCAGGCAGCTGCAAGAGAAGGAAAGTAAAGGAAACACGACCTTGTACTGCGGACTCATTGATCTCGAGAAAGCGTATGATAGAGTACCGCGAGAGATTGTCTTCTGGGCGTTGAGAATGAAGGTAAAAAGGTTGTGAAAATTGTGAAGGAAATGTACAAGGGAGCAAAGACATCAGTGTTGACAGAAGAGGGGCAGTCCGAGAGCTATGAGGTCAAGGTAGGACTACATCAGAGCTCAGCTGTCAGTCGCTTCTTATTTATAACGGTTATCGATGTAGTCACAAAAAGAATCCGAAGTGAGGAATGACGGGAGCTTCTCTTTGAGGACAACATAGTGGTCATAGCAGGATTGAAAGGAGGACTGCAAGAGAGAATGAGCCTATGGCAGGAAACATTGAAAAGACAAATATTGAATGTTAGCATCAAGACGACAGAGGTTATGGCATGATGCAAGGAAGGAGGCAAGGAGAAAAAGATCAAGGATGTGAATAATGAGAAAGTGAAGCAAGAGACATGCTTCATATACTTAGGATGTACACTAGATGAAGCTGGAGGTCTTGAGAGAGAGGTGAAAGAACGAATAAAGGCAAACTGAAACAAGTTTGGAGAAGTGAAATGTGTAGTGTGCAATAAGAGGATTCCCCAGCGAGTTAAAATCAAGGTGTACTAAACTATGATACATCCAGTACTGATGTACGTAGCAGAAACCTGGGCGCTGAGGAAGAAGGAAGAGCGGCTGATGATGAAAACTGAGATGAGGATGTTGAGGTAGATTCTTCAAGTGTCACTTTTGGAAAGATTCACAAATGAAGAGATACGGAAAAGTGCCGAAATATCAAGTATGGTTGAACAGCTAAGAGAAGCAGGATTGAGATTTTGGGCACGTTGTAGGGAGAGACGATAAGAGTGCAGTACAAAGAGCAAGAAGGGATCCAATTAGGAAGAGGAGATCACTTGGAAGACAAAAGCTGAGATGGAGCGGTATCGGGAAAAGTGATATGAAGAGCAAGGAACTGGTTAAAAGTGACGCTAATGAGAGGAAGAGACGGAGTACGACGATAAGTGTTGCTGATCCCTGACTACTGGGATAGCTGCACCGGAAGAAGAAGAAGTAAAAGCAAGAGTCCCTTACTTTGTGAAGGATATTTTGACAACATTTACATATGACGATACAATAAAAGGTTAATGAAACACCAAATGTTGTTTTTCATCTCGTTCAATAATTACTGGAATATGGAAGTAAGTATTAGTAAAATTTTCATTTATTCTGTTTGAGACAACAAAAACCGTCTAGAACTTGGAATAATAAAGTGATTAGTGTTTTTTGTACAAATCCATATCAAAACATTTTTACCTTCAACACAAGTCATCCTTTCTATTTTATTCGTTCTTTTTGAGGTCCTAGTTTATGGACATTATCTACTGTGTGCACAAAATTTCTGAATACCATTTATACCAAAATATTTATGTTTCATATTGTTACAACAGGTTTTAACCCGTCCAGCCCTACTGCTGCTCTTCCACCACTCATCAGGGTAAACAAAATCAGTCTACTTTAGGGAAAACTAAACAAATCGAGGAGAGTTTCTTCTAGCGCTCCAACTAAAAATCCTGAAAATAAAATATATAGGTAAGTACATTGGATCTGCATTAACAATATCTCTACTTAACAATAATTGCTCTGTTTGCTGTTTAGATCTCTATTCATTAAAAACTGATTTTTTATTTATTAAGTTTGATGCTTGATCAAATTTTGATGAGAAGAGAATAAGAGAGAAAAATAGGAAGTGTGAGCCTCTTCCATAATTCAAACGGACGTAGGTATTTTTATTTTACTGCACTGTAATTTACCTGATTGTAATTAAAATGGTTAAAGTACATTTAAAAACATGTGAAAATTATTCTATTTTCTTTCTGTTTATATATATATATATTCGCTCCTCCACTTTTGTATTGATGAGCACTCTTCAGATTTGTGAAGGTATCCCTTACAACTACCTGACGCTGACTCCTCTTGTGATGATTCGAACACCCTGGACCCCATCACAACAAAATCTGGCTTCTGAGTCTGTACATGCCAGGCGATATCCCACATTATGGTCTTAGTGGCAATTGATGCAGCTCTGGTTTGGAATACTCACCCTAAGGGGTCAAATTTTCACTGATGAGCCGTTGGACGTAGAAACTAGTGTCTGTAGACAAAACTGCACACAGGTATACACACACACACACATACAATGTCCAGTTATATCGAGTTAGAACCTGCCCCCTCTTTTAAAATTAAACCTTTCTGTTCTTTTCTTGTTTCAAACATAACATCATGTCACGCTGTAAATGCTTGACTGTTTCAATTTATGAATTTTGACTTATGAAGTTCCAACAACTTCAACTGATTCATTTTGACTTTGGGTGCTTAAGTCTCAAATGGCACTTGAGTTCTGCTTGTGACTTGCAGAGCGAGTCCTCATTCGGAGGAAGTATATATATATATATAGAATTGACTGAAATTCATAAAATATGTACATATATATAGTATAGGAAATTCAGAAATTTGTTTCAGACTGTGTAAGAGTTCCAATATTCCCCCTATATTGACTTTAAATTTTTCATAATAATTAGCTTACTATATTTATATATATATATATATATACATATATATATATATATACATATATATATATATATACATATATATATATATACATATATATATATATATATATACATATATATATATATATATATATACATAAAACTTTTTTGATATTACAATGANCAATTTATGAATTTTGACTTATGAAGTTCCAACAACTTCAACTGATTCATTTTGACTTTGGGTGCTTAAGTCTCAAATGGCACTTGAGTTCTGCTTGTGACTTGCAGAGCGAGTCCTCATTCGGAGGAAGTATATATATATATATAGAATTGACTGAAATTCATAAAATATGTACATATATATAGTATAGGAAATTCAGAAATTTGTTTCAGACTGTGTAAGAGTTCCAATATTCCCCCTATATTGACTTTAAATTTTTCATAATAATTAGCTTACTATATTTATATATATATATATACATAAAACGTTTTTGATATTACAATGACTATAATGAAAAGAATAATTCTATCTTACGTATCATTAGCTTGTAACTATTTAGAGAATTTTAATAGCAGAAGAGTTATTTTGTACATTAAATCATGGCCAACCCTAATCAACTATCAGATAATAAGTATAAGATTTTTTTCGAGGGTTTTCAACTTCTGTATATTGGTTTGTGGTATCATAAAGAACGTTTAAATTGCATGATGCCTAAAATAAGCCTTAACTATTTTTCTTATTATATGAAAAATAAATCTTGTTTTGCTGATCATTTTTCCTTTATAAAATCGGTTGAAAAATCAGCTAATATCTTCTAGAAATGAAGGTCACACTAAAATAGATGACGTTAGTAGAATTTTCATAAATCTTTTTCAAGAAACTCTCTCTAATTTTTAGCAGCTTCCAGCAAACTGCGTAAATCATGATGAAAGTAACTTAGAAAACATTGATTAGGGATGGAATAATTAATATATGCAGTATATATTTTGCTTAGAATACTATCAGCTGACATCATACAGTGGTTATTACTGAGAGTGAACTGGCCCTCTAAAGTCTAAAAATTTAAACGAAGCCTATGTTAAAGAAGTGTCAGTTTGATAAGCCAAGAGATCCTTCAAAGGAAATGTTTTATTTGTGTTACCTTTATTTGTGGACCAAACATCTTCTTGAGCACAAAAATAATAATTATCATTTTTGTGTTCAAGAGCTGCACGCATTATAATGCATTATGATGAATGCAACGACGTCACATATGACAGTCAGAAATGAACAAGAAACAGATTTACAGAGGTAATATTTGACTTTGGTACCATAAAGCTAAAATTCATTCCAACACATATTGAATTTTAATAAGGGAACAAGAATGAATACTATGAATGTGGTAGAAGTTGAGATGACAACTTGTAATTAATTCAAAATGTATAATGGAAAAAAGTATGTTTCTCTTCAGTGGACTATTCAATAACCACGTAAAGAAAACTTTATATAAAATGGTCAAAAACACATACTTCACTTCCAGTCTCTTTTCAATATATTTTGACTGTCTGGTTCAAGCTTCCCGCGCAATAAATGTCACTGAGTCTGACCTAAAAGGTATTATTTGCAAAACAATCAAATAGAAAAAACAGAAGTCCTATGGGGCTTTGAAATAATTTTTTTTATTTGGTTGAGTGTTAAAGGAGGTTGAACTACAGCCGTGTTTTTCGGTGTGTGACTCTGAGAGTACTACAGTCACTATTTCATTACTTCTGTTCATCTGAGAACTTCTATAACTTTCAATAATTTAAATATATCTTACATGTATGTTGGAGTAAGATTTTGCTGGTATAAAAAGACTACTATTTGCAACAGTTACAAAGTAATACCATTGTAATCTTTGGTGGAAGATTGCTGATCTATTGGATCTGTCAGTTGAGCAAGCTAAGAAAGTGATGAAAAGTCAACACGAGTTCTCCGGATTGGTATGAAACTGACAAATTCGCCTTATTAACTTTAAAGAAGTTCTTTGGAGAATTTTAAAGGTACAGGTGCAAACATCCCAATAAAATGTAATGCTAATTAAAAATACTAAGAAACTCCTCTCTCTTCAGGTACCATATAATGTACGAAAAAATCAAATATTTACACTGACCTTAGTTACAGTAGATTTGAGAATGAATTTCGTGTATATCTTTTAAAAGAGAGAATTTAAACATAAAGTTAGATGGACTGGAAGAGGATGGAAAGGCCTAGTGAAAAAGACATGAATGCAGGTCATAAAACATATAGTTTGTGTGTTGCAAGTAACCAAAGACAGCTGAAAGAATACTATGTCTAACAGAAAGAAATTTAGTTTCGCCGATATCCAAAAATGTAAACTCTTTTTACCCTATTCAGAAATTAAAAAAATAAATTTCACTTTTACTGAAAATTAGATTTAAATTTCCTTAAGCCGGAGCGGGCAGTCGTGTCTATCATCTATGCAACGTTTGCTACTAGAAAGTGTTTACTGGATTTTAAGAAGTTTTCCTGTAAGTTTTTCAAACAGAAAGATTATAAAAATATTTACCTTTGTTCCTATGGTAATATAATATTTTCATATTAAAAAAATCAACGTTGCCAATTTTCAGTTTGCTTCTGGAAAAAAATCCCTTTGTTTTCTACTGACTCTACTTCCACTTTTACTAGTACTGGTACAACTACATCACTATTACTGTCATATTTATTTTTGTATATAGTTGTCAATTTGCATGTATTTGAAATCTGGGTGAAACCTTTTTAATAACTTTGTTACACAGACAGTTGTTAGAAGGCCAAAGAATATCATTATTCCACGTTTCTACAGCTCTCGTCCTTAAAATATCTTTCACTTTTCCTTGCATTTCCTTGCATCTTATGAGGTATAAAATCTACAAATCTACTGTCTGTTGTATCAGTTTTTCTTCCTTTACTATTATACTATTATGGTATTACTATATATATATATATATATATATATTATTACTATATATATTATTATGGTATCCTTGCCAACATCTCCTAAAAGGTTTGTTTGTACAGTTAAATAATTGTTTTCACAGCCATCGTGTTCTATCACAGAACAAATGTCTTTTTCACTATGTCATATGATGTAAGAAAACACTCAGAACCCAAAGAGTTCCACAATTTTGCAATTCAAGGTAAAAACTACAATCATAGCAATATTTTTTACAATTTTTTTCCAATTTAGAGGAAGGAATATTAAAGGAAGCAAGTGATATTCAATAATAAAAACTCAGACTCACCGACTACAGACAAGTATCGATTAGGTTTGAAAGGACTCAAAATGCCAATTGTTGAACCCCCCTCCCCCCAAATAGCCCATACTATCCTCTCTGGTATTTAGCGAATCTCCGAAACTTTTACAGAACGATTGTAAAGGGCAACACGGTGGTATTACAAGAAGACTTTATTTTTTGTATATTAAAAGGAAATCGTAGAAATGAAAATAAGGAAAAATTGAAAATGAAGTTAAAAGACATATACAACCCAGTTATGAGAGATATAGAGAAATAGCTAGTGAGAATGTATAGAAATGGATAAGAAATGTAGTTTACAAAAAAGACTAAAATTAGTAGTACAAGATAAGGGAAAATTGCGTTACGAGAAAAAATCGACGATTGTCACCAGTAAAATGACATTATACTACATATAATTAGCGACTGCCCGTAAGGTAATATGTAAAAATTTAAAGTACAAAGGAAGTAAAAGTGTATACATGACAGAAGGCAAATGAGTCTGTCAAAGGAAAACGATTGAGTTTAAAGTTTGTGAGAGATCTAACGTATATCTCTTGGCTGAATCATATTCTTTCTGCTATTTTGTTTCTTTAATTTTTGTCTTTTTCTGTCGTTTCTTTGCAGTTCCATACACTTAGTGGTATTTTGCTTTGTGTGGTTCTTAAGCAATAAAAATGCGTATGTTGATACATACGTCAGATTAAGTAGGAGAAACATTTTGAAAATGTTGAAGTTTATCAAAGGTATAGCCCACTTAAAACAGAAATAACATTTTTGCTAAATTGATAGAAGGGGGAGAAGGATGACACACAGTAGATAATGGAGCTGAATGTAAGGAGTGGAGGAGAACGGGACCCACCAAAGCAGAGAAAACATTGGGACCAAGGAGAGATTGCTTGATGCCATTAAAATGGATTTGGAAGAATGGAATGTTACTAAAGAGGACTCGTAAGATGGAGAGTACTGGAAGACCAAATTAGAGATAGGCACGTTGTTCCAGCCTTGAAGCAAAACCAGTAGTGAATCTCGCAAAAACTTGACAGTGGCGAATGGGGTAAAGGTAAATTACACAGCCAAAAATAAAGGACTAGAATCATTTAGGAAGTTACTTGGTTTTCTTTCATTATGACTGGAGCTAACATGACTCCCCCCAAACTTCACGAAAATTTCAAAGAATGGTTGCAATGCTCAAGACGACGTTTGTTTGTAATTCATTTATCCTGTCTAAAATATCTATTTCTTTTCATCTTTTCTATAGTGCTGAACCCTTCTACTATAAAAAGTTGACTACTAGTCACTTGTTATTTCTTATTGCTAAGCAAATGTGCATTTCAAAGAGGTATTCATAAACAAATCACATGGCAGTTATAATAAAATTGTCATTACAGAACCAAAGACAGATTGTACTTCATTATTCATTGCAATCCTCCAATATCCTTTTGAGTAGAAATTCTGCATATTCATTTCAAGTGCAGCTTGCATACAAATAATTCAAAAGTGAACAGGAATTGAAACTGGTTGTTGCAGTACCCAATGTTAACCAAATGAGATGCCATGTCTCTTTAAACAAAGCTTTTGGATTCAAAAGACTCGGCTGTGATCTTACCACATTATTGCTTTGTCAATGCAAACTGCTGCAAACGGGAATTTTTTGTCGAGCACGCTCCTTTTGCAGCTGCGTTTAATCATGCTTGCGTTGAAAGGTAATTAATAGGCGTTCAAAATAAACAAAAATAAATATTTATCGCAAAAGGCAAACTATGAAAACATTAACCCAGCATGGAATTTGAAATAGTGGACTACATTTTTTAGTTTCATTGAAGCTAATTAGAAACGAACACCTGGGTGTTCAGGTATTTTTTTTATTATTTTCCTTACCGCAGAGCTTAATGGTTTAATTTAATAACAAGTTATTGAGAACGGAGATACATAAAATCTACGTCAAAACTTTTGTACATACTTATTTTGCTTGCAACCTTTAATGTTTAATTATTACTGATTGGTAAAATTAAGTATAGGGGATGTCTCTTACAACAATAGTCTTGTCTTCAAATTAGAAGTTGAAATTTTGCATAATTTTATCTGAAGGACATTATAACCCTTTTAATTGTTGGTACAGCAATATTTTATATCCGTTTAAAAATACTGATTTGAAAAGAAAAATACCAACACTTGATTTTTATCTTCAGGACTACAGTGAAATGCAATATAACAGATTTAAATCAACAACCTAATTGTTGATCTAAAATAATTTTCTTGGAAGATTGTTTTGCTACAAAACTGCTGGGATGGTTATGCTGGCATAACAACAGATCCACAGCATGAATGAGCGGCTTGATTTTGGGATACCTCTCATTTGAGATACCAGTTCAGATAATTTTCCCATGAGAGGCAAGGTTTGAATTCTCAGTATTACTACTTTCAGTTTTAAGTACGAAGACTCCACTCCAGTTGCACTACAAATAAACAAAGTTCTCCAAGGTATTCTGCTATTAAGTCCTGTCAAGACCAACAATGTTGCGGTCATGAGAAACAGCTTTTAAAAAATGGCGCCTAACATTTTTCTGTTGTTGTCGCAAGATTTTTTATGAGAATGAACACGTTTACGGAATTCATAATAATTAATCTTTCACCTGAATTTCCCCCTCCTTGTGTTTTATCAACTGCTACAGATATTGTTTTTTAAAAACATTACACATAATGGATTGTAATGAAAGGAAACGAGATTTAATTACCATTCTATGTGATTTTAAAATGGTTTTTTTTGTCTTGTTTATTTTTCATAAATCTCTCAAACTTCTCAAATATTATTAACTTGGTTACAGTACACTAGTTTATAAAAAAAATCTATTCATTTCCAATGTTACCCTCAAATTACCCTAGGACAACTGTTTTCTATATTTTCATTCGTCTTCATCGAAATCTAAATTATACCCATCTTTTCAGCAAATGGGTTACTTAATTATTAATTCTTTGAAAAACTCCCGCTGCTGCAAACGTTTCCTGCCAGCAGCTTCTTTATATATCTTTCATAAAGTGTTTTTTCGCTCATTGAAGCGCAGCGTCCTCTCAAAAGAGCACAAAAAACGAAACAAAGCAAGACAGAGGCTTAGATGTGAAGAGTTAACATTGTTTTGACTCGATCTGCAAAGGCATTCATAACAAATGCACAGAGCATATAGACAAAAACCACTAAGAATTTCAGATATACAAGACCGCCCAATCATGACAAAAATGAGGGGCAATGTGTTATGTCACATTTCTTGTTGGCTTTCAGTGAAATTTTTACAAACATTAAAATCAGTGAAAATTCTGAACATTATGGACTCAGAGGAACTTATAGATGTACAGCCTGACTATGAGAGAAGTATACCTCGAAACTTAACTCAAAAAAGCTTACAACTCATGACATGATGAAGTTCTTACATCTATTATGATCAGTTTTACAAGAAGCGGAACTAAACGAATTCTTGCTGTATCCTGCAACTACAGACTTGGGGGATAAAGACTGAGAAATGCCAGGATATAGACTAAGGAATGCCAATATGATCTTATCCCTCCCTTTTATTAAATGGTTATTTTGGGGGTGAGGGAGGAGGGCGGCAGAAGGTAAGATCGCATAGGCATTCGTTAAGCTTTATCCACAGTTTTAGTTGTGGCTTACAAGCAAGAATGTGTTTAGTTCTGAGGGGCAGCAAACAAAAATTTCAAAATATATTAAAAAATATCAAAGCAGCATACTCAATACAACCTCTGGTGATTTTCCAGCGCATGTCAACCAAGTAAGGTGATTAGTCTAAGTTACGTATACATGTACTTTCTCGCTTATAAAGTTCATGGCAAGTTTATTACAGACTTGGAGGTTTTGGCTGAGAAAAAGACCCCTTTCACCCAAAAACATCCTACAATTTTTAGATATCCAAGAGACATTAAAAAGCATTATTACTTATTATTTGAACTTTTATCTCTAGTGCTATGGCTTAAAATATCTTTTCGTCTCTCTCTCATCCACCTCTCCTTCCTTCTCTCCTTCTACCTTGCCGCATTTCTCCGTTTTATCCTGCTTTTACAAACATAGTGCCCCAATTTTAACAATACCGAGGATTTCTTATGTTGATCAATAGACCTTTTTACCAACAATTTAGACCAAATCGTAAGGATCTGTTTAACTATGCTTTAACACTTCAACTGTTATCATTTGTAACAGTCCCTCCGACTACTCCATTTTTATCAAACACTCTTTTTTTCCTATTTCTACTCTTTATCAATGGAAAATTACTAGTTATGATGGGTATTACTTGCAATGTTATTGTTAGGGAAAAATAAAAAACAAGACTTTGAGCCACTCATTGTACAAGGCTATGAAGAAAGAAAATTTGAAGCAAAAAAGAACAGATTCTTTTTAGATTTTGACTTGATATTCTCCTTTCTTTCCAAAAAAGGAGAGAAACAAGGAGAGGATAGGTCCTTGGTGTAGTTTACGCAGTAAATATATTTTTTAAAAACCTGGCATCCATGTCAATTGTTACAGCATTTGAAAATAAAGCTGCATTACCTATACTTGGTTTTAAATGGTTCCCTTTTTCTGCTATTGTAGCGATTCGTGTGTAATTGTTTAGCACATCATTCTTAGACTTTCTGGCCACTCGATAATTGCTTGTTTAGTATAAACAATGTTTTGTTCCAGTTACTTAAGTCAGTACATGGTGCCTTATCAGTATCTTTGTTGGCAAAGTTGAAATAAGTTCTTCTGCAGAATAAAACAAATTTGTTTCAATTCAGAACATTTTATGACGCAGATTAAGAAAGCGATAGTAATTTGCTACTGAGAGGATAAAGCGTAAGACACTATTCACTGTTGATTGAAATGTCAGCATGGTTCTTGAATAACAATTCTACACAAGTCAAAACCTTTTCACTGTCTAGCCTTTCTCAGTCAAGGATCATTGCTTTTCACCAATGTGTCCCTCCATCTCTCTACTAGCTAACTGTAGTAGCTTTGAGTGTACGAGGTCCAATAACAATGTCTATCAAACAGGGGATAGAAAATAAGTTTTAGCACCACAACATTGGTGTATTATGGAAACAAGAGATCTGATAGATATTCTTGGTTCCAACACAGTGCATCACGTTCTTGAGGGCTCACCAAAGACATGTTCACGCAGCAGAAAAAAGTTCCACCCTGTTCGGATTCAGTTTTGTTGTAATTTTATGGGAAATAGACCTCACTCCATGTCTTGGATATAATATCAACCAAAATACTACCATTGGCCAAGCTGTTTCACTGAGACATTCCTTAACCACTAACTTACGCAATGTAAATTTATGTCTCAAAATCTGAGAAAGTGCAAGTAAATCCATTTCTATTATAATTGTTGTATACTGAACTAAGTTGTGCCATCAATCATCAAAGTGGCTGCTGTTAGTTTGTAGCTTTATTCAATGCCAAACTGGAGAAACTCAACAAAACAGACAAAGATCCATTACTTGGCATGTGCACGTGATCCTGTAGGATGGGTAAACGAAAGAGGAATCGAGATTCATTGACTGTATTCAGCTGTGCTCATTGCGTATTTGCCATAAGCACTGCATTTATCATTTATGCCGTCAATGAAACACCTTGACCAGACAATGTGCTGACTGTAGGCAAAACAACAAAGTTCAAAATGTACAATTTTAGCCTTTAATCAGGAAGATGCTATGGTGTCTAAAGCAAAACCGCAAAAACTAAGATCGTACTTATACCCTCGTACCTAGATAGTACTTAGATCCAATTTACAAAGGCTCTTCCAAGACACTACAAATGTCATCAAAGAAGCGAGCTTTGAAGAAACAAATGACTGTGATTAACACCACCCGCAACCCCAGTAAGGCTCTAGCAGGTATGTGGAAATACATAGAACGAACGTCTCTTAATACAATTGGAGTGCTGTTGGTACGTATATGGAAAATGATGTAAGACAAAGAGAAATGTCAGTTAGTTTATCCTGACGATGAAACAATATGTAAAATCCTTAAATATGGATGATTACTGAAACTTGATTTAATATCCGAATAATAGTATCAAAAGGACAGTTACTTTACTTAATGATGCAAATAAGGAAATTACTTTCTTCATGAAAAATATTTATATTTTTAAGTAGGAAAAACCACAGAAGAAGGATAATATAGAATTGCAAAGGACTATAGCATATGATGTTTCTAAGCCACTTTTTTCTAGGCAACAACCAATGGGCATCTTGAGCTAAACTACTTTTCGTCTACAAGAAAACGAGGCGATGGGGAAGCAACAAATTAATGTTGGAACTAACTGTAACTTGGTAAAATCAATTTGAAAATGACTGTACACATGCATTTAGAAACTGATAACTAACTGCATAAAGAGAATTAATTCTAAATTGTGAATAAGTTGAAAAAAGAAAAGAACTCGCATAGTGTTCCTCTAGGCAAAGGAAAAGGTAAATTATTCTTCAGGTATTTGTTTTTACCAATAAGTGATGGAGTAGATTAAAGTGCACTTGCTAAGAGATACTCAAATGAATTAAATTCCCTGATTTTGGCTGTTTTTTGGTAAATTTATTTTCCTTCCAACGATCAAAGAGCCTATTTTTTGTCAACATTTATTACTCCTGCTGTCCTATCAATTAAACTAAAAAGGGAAACGAAATCATCTACGAAATTTCAGTGCCACAAACTCACCGCTTTGGGTTGGATGGAAAACAATAATTTTCTTTTTTAATTTTTTATTCTTTGCTCCATTTTTCCAAAATTTCTTGAAATATTGGGTGTAAAGTCCAACCTGATTACTGGTGCAAGAAATAACACCGGAAAATTAACCACGAATTCATGTTCCGCATAATGCGGGATACGCTCGAAAAAAGTGACACAATTGTTTTGCTTTACTTTTTTCCCCAGAAACTTACAATCGACTTGACTGAATAAACATACTTAACGATGCCTAAAGTTAAACTTCTTTATTTTATCTGTATTATTGGTATCAAGTTCTTGCACCAAAGAATTTTGGCAGCGATATTGCCGGTACTGGTACTAAGTTCAGCTAATGACTTGATTACTTCAGAAGCGAATCCACCTGTTTCTTTACCATTAGCTCATTTTCCACTAATTAGTATTCCAGTCCACTAAAAGACTTCCCAAAGACCTCTATTATACTTAAATACATTTAGCTGCAGGAAAACTTGCCTTCCATATTACCTACCCTCAAGAGTACGTGGCATCAATTTCCTCTGATTTGAAAGAACAATTTTTTTAACTGTCAATGGAATTCTTGATCTGACTATGACCAGCAAACAGGAAACTGTAAGTAATACCTTCAAAAAAGTTATGAAGAAGTAATAGCAGTAGTTTTTAAGTTGACTACCTGGGCTGGGTCCACGAAGAACCAACACGTTTATTGTTTCTGGTATTTCAATGTAGCTAAATTAAACAATCCTGCCCAGTAATTAATTGAAATGTAGTGCTTTACAAACGCATGGAACACAGACCCTCCAAAATACTCTAAGGTATAACTGAGTGTGAAATAAACTAGTTTTGTTTCTGGAGAAGTAATGTTGGTCCCACGAAAGTTAATCAAAAATAAATTTTAAGTGGTCTGTCAGTAGTTCTCTTTGTAAATACTGGAATTAAAAAGTATCACAAAAATTTAGTGACTAACAAAGTTTACATGTATTACATACCAGCATTTAACAAGGTAGTAAAACCTCTTAACTAATAACTCAACTAATGAAGAGTGCACCACAACAAGACACTGAATTGATTGACATCCACATAGCTGGTATTACTGTTGTGAATGGATACCAACCTTCCTCAGCTGAACTCGGTCCACAGGCGATGCCAGACCTTGCTATGTCACTCTTTTTGCTGGTGATTTTAATAGCCACCATACCGAATGGGGATACAGTAGGAATGGCAAGAATGGAACCACTCTTGTTGAATGGGCAATTCGTACTAATCATCTCCAGGTATATGACCCGAAACAGCCGAAAACCTTTAAGTCCGGGAGATAGAAAACTGAAACTAATCCTGATCTCTGCTGGTGGAATGGGTCAATTCTTGCACCCCGTAGGACTGTCCTAGGACACCTCCCTAGCTTTCAACACCGACCATCAATCATCAACACCCACATGCCAATTGATACCCAAACACCTTTGCGCCCTGCTCCAAGATGGAACTTCCGCAAGAAAGATTGGCCCAAGTATGCAGAACTACTTGATGCTGCTGTACCCAACCTACCAACACCAGAGAGTGATAACATCAATGAAACCTTTGAAGCCTTTACCAAAACCATCCTGATAGTTGCCCATGAAACCGTCCCTAGAGGAAAGAGGAAACAATACATCCTATGCTGGGACAGCCACTGTGAAGATCTTCTATGGTCAATCAGCTCTTCTACTGATGACTCAGCTAGAACTACACACACAAATGAACTTAAAGAACACCTGAATAATTTGAAACCTGAACGTTGGCTTGAACCCGTAGAACAGATACATATGACTCACTCTAGCCGAAAGGCATGAGCTATCATACAGTGCCCTGCGAAGGCCAACGCCATCGCAAGTGTCCTCGTTACAAATGGGAAATTCCCTGGTGCTGATAAAGAGTTTCGAAAGACGATTAAAGCCACATACTCAAAATTGATGAACTCACCAACAGCTAACGTGAACCTGTCCGCTGATTTCACTGATGACGAACCCGAACTAGCTTTCAAGGAGATGCCTAACAAAGCTGCCGGTGCAGATAAAATATACCCAGAGCACCTTCTCAAGCTGGGCCCAGATGCCCTAAGATCGGTGAAAGAATTTCTGTCGCACTGTGTGTCTTCCTGCGAACTCCCAACCATTTGGAGAAGAGCTAACGTCATCGCAATTCCCAAACCAAGAAAAGAACTGAGTGATCCTAAACCATACCACCCCATATCACTATTATCAGTGGTCTATAAACTTTTTAAAAATAGCCCTGGAAAGACCGATAACTTTAAATGTTTAGAAACGTAATGCCATTACTATCAGTGGTGTAGAAAACTCCTTGACATTCAAAGCCGTCCTTGACCGAGAATTGTTTCATTTAAAAGGAATTGCACTACATTCTTGGTTAAATGTTATGATATAAAAGATTACGACATTAAATGTGCATTTGAATACACTCTCAATGTGAAAAACTCCTACAAAGAGTATTTTGATGTTTTTGAGAGTTATTTAGATGTTTTAACCAAGTAATGCGATATTCACATGTTTCGTCGCATGTTTCACAGTTTAAGTAATACCCTCAAAATTCACAGCTATATTGTGTTTATATTGAAATATTTTTATATGGGCCTGGAGGACAAAATAGGAGGCTCTGTGTGAATCTAGCAAAAACATCTAGCCACAAGGTGTTACATGATTGTGATGTCAGGATACTGGTCAATATTTTGGGAAAGAAGGAAAAGTGGAAAATTTTCTTCGTACAATAAGAAAGCTGCGTAAAAAAGGTATTAATATTACATCTTTGTAATTTCTCTATTCGGACGTATGTTTAAGCCCCGGCTCTTGATTATTTTCTGTGCATTGTTGGATATAAGGAAACTCACCCTTCATCCCACTTATAGTTACGAGAAAGATGACTTGCTGAAAACAGTTTTCCCTTGCCACAACAAAGGAGTGGTTGAGCCGATAAACTTTGATTGATTGCACATTTTTACTTTCAAGGCGCCTTACTCTTGGCTTTTGAACAGTTCGCATTAGCCGAGTTCAAGGAATCACCGTATCGGCAAAAAGATGGGTGTAAAAAGCACTATCTGGAGCAATAATATTTTCGTGTTAGCTATCTCCCGCGATTCGGGACCCCCTGGCCCTCTAAAAGAAAGGATTTCTTTCCTATGGAAACCCTGTTCATTCACTCTGAAAATCCGTCCCCCAGCATCCGGGAAAAAGTGAGAAAAAAAGGAAACTCTCCTCCATTTAGAACTAATCCGGCCCTGTATTTAATTACTGTTCAAAGAGATAATTCACATGGGCTCTGGGTGACCAGGGATTATTTGCCAGCAGGAATAGTCAAGTGTATTGTGAAACACCCTTGCCTAATGCAAATGAGACAGTTAACGGAAAAACCCTACTGTTATGAAAAATACAACGAGGGAAAAAATCAATCAAATGAGCAGGATTAAAATTACAATAACAATACCTAAAGTTGAAAACATCTGTCAAATGCGAAAGGTGAAGTACTTGTTGGTATTAACTATCAACTGAACTCCACAGAAAAATTAGATTTCCGTTTAAAAAGAGATCACGAGGACCATCTGGTGCATGCAGGTTCGTGAGAGTGTTCGAGCATGCGCAGATTTCTTTCTTCACTTCATATCATAAGACTTTCTTCCTCCCCCTCACACACCCTCCATATAACCCAATAAGAATAGAACTAAAACTTTTATTCCGAGTGAATCAAAACAGGTGGGAAAATAAAACGGACCGAAAAATTTCCTTTAAAGTAGCAAAACACAAAAAATGATATGGTTATAATTATCAAAACTTGTACAAATAATAAAAAAGTACGAAATAAGGTTGCTATTGCTATGTTCATTATTAAAACATTTTTAGGGATAAGGCTAAAACTGCAAGCAAAAACGGACTTGCGGTGAGTTTTTATTTTAACCGAAGTTACGTACATGTTACTCAGTTATGAAAAACACCATTGTATTTAATTTATTTCAAATATTTATTTTAAACATTTATTTCACAATATTTCTTTTCTTTCTATAGTAATGTTCTAAAAGACAACACAGCATTGCACAATTTACATCTGATGAAATATATGATAGGCATTTCTAAGTTTTATTTTAGGTCTATCATGGTAGCCAAATTTTTGTATCATTTTTATTTCAGTACTTAAGTTCTTTGAACCTGCGTTTGAACCTTTTAAGTTGTTGCAAAATCAAACCACCTTTGTCAAATACCTTTTTTGCTACAAATATATTAATATAAATATATTAGTACTTAGACAAGAAAAGCACTTGCCGTAGTAATAATATTTTATTATTGGCAAGAACGCCGTCTACGGTTCCAGTAAACAGAACAGCTTTTCAACAGTTAGGGGTTAGACATGAAACGGAAGGTCTTTGAAGGACTGTGTCTCGACTTTTGCACGGTGCAGGGATGGATATCAGAGGGGGAGTCCCCGAAGCTGACATTTTCCAAGCTTATAACTAAATGTATCATAAAATTATATTCAAATCTGTAAAAAATTGTAACAATACGTCACCAGTCTTTGGCGGTGATTTGAACAAGATGATCAACTAACCAGAGTTCTATTAAGTCAATATCTCACAGGAACTGTTGTCTTTCGAAAGCATATAAAAAGCTGGCGTGCTAGCACAATACCTACTGTCTGAGCATAGAGGAAGACGTATAAGACATTTCAGATGTTTAATATTCAGTAATGAAGATAAAGAGTGAGACAAGCTCCTATTATACGTTATCTTGAGGCTTACGGAATATCGAGAAGTCAAGAAAAAGGAGCCCCCAATGGTGGGAGCAAATCTAATTTCAATTTATTTTTTTTTCAATATCTGTGCTTAATTTACTATGGTTGGATGTACTTTGACTGAAAAAACGATTGAAGATGATGCAGAAAAAAAGTTATGTTAATGATGCTGTCATTAAACAGTAAATTAAAAAATATTTTGTCTGTAATAGTCTTTGGATTAGGAGACACTGTCAATGTTCAAGAAAAATAATTTAATGTATGCTTCAAAGAAAAACTGAAGGGACTGCATGATGAAATGCAATCAATAACGTTGCCATGGGAAACATTTTCTTGAAATGCCAACAATTGAGAAGCTAGCCATAGCACAATCAGATGTTCAGTGAAACTACAGAAACCTTGGGAGTATCACCTAATAATAGAAACGCAGATAGAATATGGTACCTTGGAGCTATCCTGAAGCAGAAGACAGGTGAAATAATGCAATATGTTCTCCATTAACAGTAGAGAAAATAAGACGCAGAATCTTTGTACGTTTTGTATGACTGCTCAACGAGATCAAGTTCAGAATACTTTCTTTAAGCCGCTTCTTTGAAAAATGCCCATCAACTCAGCCTTTGACTGGAAATTTTATTAAGAAACCGCATGCAAACAAACTTCTTCACTGGAGGCACTAAACAAGGTCCTATACAAATGAGGTTTGATCCTTCAGATCAAGAAATGCAACGTCTTTTTGCCATAATAATCTTAAAGAGGGAACGTTGGTTGCATATTGGTTCACATTACTTACGTTTGGCTCAGCTCTATGCCTTTATATCCTAGGGCTATCTTAAATAAGCACACGCCCAGATTGGAGAAGAAGTCTCAGCAAATGTGGATTCTCTATTAGGAACACTCATGCGGATGATGTACAATGTGATTGTAGGAACAAAGAAGATTTTATTAGATTTGAGACGAAGACTACGGGGAGTTTACAATAGGCAGGATTCAACCTAAATTTCTTGAAAGTAGAAATAAAAGTCTTGAAATTAAAGGCTTAGAGACCAATACAATGAAAGAAGAAAATACAATAACACAGGCGGAAGAAAAAGTGGACAACAAGTCAAATGAAACAAAGATTCTGAGCATTCCATGGGAGAAGAGAAAAGACGAACTGGTGATCAGGTTTTAGAAATGTGATAAAAGGAAAAACGTCGTTTATTGACTATAAAAAGTGCTATTTGTATTCAATGACATTTTCTCATCAGTAAGATCCTTGACAATTAATTGTATCAGTCAAGAACAATTGGGAACGAAGAAACACATGGTAATATTTAGATTGCTTGATGAAGCAGATAAAGCGCTTGACCGAAAATCCATTAGTGATTATAGCTAGGAGTGTTACAGCTGCAAAGTTTGTAAAGATGGCTTTGCATGAATATGCAAGTGAGCTATTTTTCGCAGCATGCATTTATCTAGTAGCTCATTGCGGAAACGAATCCAGTCCATATCTGCTTGTCATATACAAAATTGAAAATAGTTCGAGAGAAATTGATACCATGACTAGAGATAATCGCTGCTCAAACTTTAAGTAAGGTGATAGTATAAATCAAGGATGCATTAGAAGAGTATCCAGTCGAAGAGGTCCAAGAATGAGTTGACAACACTACGATTCTACATGAAAGGTAAACCCACTTGAAGTCTGTTTATTTGAAATCAAATTAAAGCTATCAACAAAAGAAACATAGGAAATTAAGATTCTGTAAAACTGTCGAGGATCCTAACGATCTGGAAAATGAAGGGCCTGATCAAGAAAAATGGAGGTGTTTAGGTATTATTGACTAAATTGAGTGTCAAGAACAAACAGGCCTAACTAATCTAAAATTTAGAAAGCGAGGCAGCTATAACAGAGAAGATACCAGAAAATAAAAAGCTGAAACTGGACACAGAGAGAGGGGACCATAAAAAAGTGGTCTTGACAGTTTGTTTTAAAACTATGCAGTCTGGAAAACACCATGATGCTCATCACAATTTGAATTTTCATAATAATTTCTGAGTTGCCAAGTAGTTTGTAAGTTCCACATGTTCTTCAGTTTCCTAAACCACTTGTTAGTTGCAACAAATGACTTGATACAATGGCTTACCATTACTCTGGGGTGCCTCGTCTTACACAAATTCTTTCAAGTTGTTGTTTATGTTTTATATCAAATAATTTTTTTATTTAGTGTCACTGGAGTTGTCCTAAAGAGAAAAGGAAATTTTGAAAAATACAGATGACTTTACTTCCCATTTTTTTCAAATTATAAATTTTTCCCCCAACTCTATTCCATACTTGGAGAACTGATTTTTAGCATCACATCTTGAATAAAAGCAAATCCAGCACTTATAAATTTCCAAGAATACTGAACAACCAATGTCTTATAAAATCTAACCTTAAGTTCTTTTGTTGAGATTAAAGCGATTCTTTTTGAGACACTCAAAAGCTGATAGAACAATCCAAATGCTAGTAGGACATTTACGTTTTGTTACTCCAAATTTTATGTTAAAGAATGATACATCATCCTCTTAATTTTCCGAAGAACAAGAAAACAAAAGTTTCAATTCATTAAAAATACTGAGAATTATACTTCTATAGTATTTTTGCAAATTACATTAATTCACAATCACAGATGATTCTTTGACTCTTTTTAGCTGAATCCTCTTTTTTACCAATTTCGACAATTTTTTTCATCTTGTTGAGTTAAGAAGAGCAGGATACGCATAATGTTTGTTAATATTTCAATTTATTGTTCATACGACCGACTCTTTGCTTATTGGCATCTCTATAAAGTCATTTTCGTCTGTTGTGTAAGCCCTTCTCCATGTATCTCACTGACTACTGAAACGTTTAATGGAAGACTATGGTAAGTTTTCATTGAAGCGTTTTTCATGTGTTTACATACACCTAAGTTTCTAAATAAATTATAATATGGAGAACATAAAACGATTATTCGTAAAAGCTCTTTATGATTTAAGTAATGTAATTAACATAGTTGAATTATGCATTTATCATTAATTATTATTTGTAGAAAATTGACTGGGAATTAGAAAAAGCTGTTACAAGTTTCATTCATAATAATAGTCAAAAGTCAGGACTTTGGCAGTCCAAATATCAGCCTAACAATTTTATTATTTTGTATAATGTTGTTTTGAAATTCCTTTTTTTAAAGAGGTAAACACTTATTTGTATGCCTCTGATGGTTTCGTGTTCAAATACAAATGTTCTTTTAGGATGGAACATCCCAAGTAAAACAATGTTCTTAATGCCTTTTCAGATCCAATTACTAGTTATTTATGTTAGTACTAGTATTGATGTTAATATTATTAGTATCGATATTATCATTACTATTATCATTACTATTAGTATCATCATTTTGATCACTATTACTTCATGTTAATCCAGCTTTGCTGGAATTTGACTGGTTATTTTCATTGAGGATCAAGTCACTCTCGGTAACCTCAAAAGTCGAACGCAAATCTTAGTTTTCATGCTGTTTCTAGTAGGCAAGCTTTTTGTAGTGATGCGAAAAAACTTTTAGGCCGACTCATTTAAGCCACTAGTGGAATCCCTTCAGTATCCAACCTAGTGCCCCGGTAATATTTGCCATACATTTTACATTTTTCCACTCCCAAATCAATTATATCTCCCATTTAAAGTATTGTACAATCTTTTCCCTTTCTCTTTCATCAAATCTTGTGGCTAATAGGCATGAGATATCTAATTGCAGACATGGCCATGTTAAATTGTGATTTGTGTTGATACGACTTTATACGAGTGTGTTCTTTTGCCTGTCAATATTACCTTTCGTATTTCTAAGAGACTCAGCTATCCAGGTATTTGTTTGATGTAATTTTTAGTTGCTTTCCTGATCACAGCAAGAGCTTTGACTATCACTGGGACCATATTTGTTTTTGATTTGACACTTTTCCAATTACTAGTTTCGGATCTTTATACTTGGAAATCTTTTCGAGTGTCTGGACAAAGATGTTGTTTTTGACTGTTACTGCGGTGTCAATCAGTAGACACGTTTTGCCGTAGGTGACTTTGACAGTTACGTCAGGGTGGTTGGTTTTAATAGTAAGGTCAGTGTAAATGCTTGGTTCTTGCAGTGAGTAATAGTAATGGTAATAGTAATAGTAATAGTAATAGTAATAGTAATAGTAATAGTAATAGTAATAGTAATAGTAATAGTAATAGTAATAGTAATAGTAATAGTAATAGTAATAGTAATAGTAATAGTAATAGTAATAGTAATAGTAATAGTAATAGTAATAGTAATAGTAATAGTAATAGTAATAGTAATAGTAATAGTAATAGTAATAGTAATAGTAATAGTAATAGTAATAGTAATAGTAATAGTAATAGTAATAGTAATAGTAATAGTAATAGTAATAGTAATAGTAATAGTAATAGTAATAGTAATAGTAATAGTAATAGTAATAGTAATAGTAATAGTAATAGTAATAGTAATAGTAATAGTAATAGTAATAGTAATAGTAATAGTAATAGTAATAGTAATAGTAATAGTAATAGTAATAGTAATAGTAATAGTAATAGTAATAGTAATAGTAATAGTAATAGTAATAGTAATAGTAATAGTAATAGTAATAGTAATAGTAATAGTAATAGTAATAGTAATAGTAATAGTAATAGTAATAGTAATAGTAATAGTAATAGTAATAGTAATAGTAGTAATAGTAATAGTTTGCCAAATACTTTATGGAGCAGGCCAGCTTCAAATATGTTCTGTTTGGAAAAGTGCAATCTGACAACATTGAAAGCCGTTTCGGCTGGTGCAGACAACTGTCAGGTGCTAACTATTTTATTTCTGTGAGACAGTTGCTGGAGAGTGAGAGGAAAATCAAGGCTATATCCTTGCTTAAATTTTCTGGTATGGATTTTGATGTAGCATCTGGGTCACTTCAAGAAAGCAACAAAACAATCTCCTAAAGTGTGATTTGAATGGATTCACTAATGCCGTGATAAAAGATACATTTTTAACTAGTATTGACATTGCAGATGCAAATGCCATTTATTATGTATCAGGGGCCATTGTAAGGTCAGAGTTAAGACAAAGATGTGGGTGTCCTTCTTGCAGTAGTATCTTACTGGTTGGTGAAAAATCAATAATCCTTCAAGAAAGTGACTTGGATATTGTCAGTGAAAATGTAAAAAAGTTCTTAGAGGATATCAACAGAGGTGGACTTCTTTCACCAAGTACTACAGCTTATAGTTTGTGTATGGCAAGTTTTAAAGTATTTACTGTGATTAAGTCAAATAAGGAACTGAGGACATTGTTTCTCTCAGAGACATAACAAAAGTACTGCTTCAAAATGCTCATTCTGTCCATTTTGTCTTCGGATACAGACTCGCAAGAACATGTGGGTTCTATCATCCACTGTGACCATGGACACAATTTTCTGGAGAGTCTTATTTGTAGAATTTTCAATTGCATGATGAAGAACGTTGTAAAGGAGTTGACTGTCTGTTCAGAAAAATGCAGTAAAAAAAGAAAGATAAATAAACTGTGTGGAAATACTCAGTAGTCTGTTGGGTTCTTTACATGTTCATGTTTTAAAGATGTAGTTTTACATGTTACTTAGGTTTTGTTTTCCATGGTTCTGCCATCGTCAATATTATGCAAATAGACGATAGAGTTTTTTTCAACACCAATATCACTAAGTTACATGTGTACTTTTCTGTGTTTATCACTGATTTTGACCATTTATTGTAACCCCGACCCCCTTCACAGACATATCTTATCTCATGAGAAAATCTGTCAAACAGAGAATAAGACGCTAAGATGCACTCTCAATTGAAAAACTATAATAACCACTCCAGGATTTCCCTGCCAAAACTCAACAAAAAATTGGGCTTTCTAATATATTTCACAAGATCCGGTCAATCTGTGAAACATAGGATTGGTATTTTTATTTAGACAGACATCGTCGCTTATTTCATACCCAACAAAATGCATGTCATAAACAATTTGTGGAGATACTCTCTTTTCTATATAGAGGAGCCGTGGCTTAATGGTTAGTGCAAATGCACCGTAACCAAACAGTTGTATTTTACACCTGCCTTGCCTTTGCATCCATTGTTACCGGACCTTCTTCCCTGCATAAACTGCATATTTATTGGTTTTCACTTCAAGACCTGCTAATTCCAAATTATCATGTTCAACATCTTACATCGACTTTATTTTTATGTCTGCTGCTTTCCTAATAACAGCCTCTCTTTCATACGGTCAATGAAGAGTCCAAAAACAATAGTTCACTGAAATTATCGTCCGTCTAAGCTCTTCAGATTAAATCGAACTCTATGAAGACAACATCAAAGATATTCACATCCCCAAAGTCTTCAGAGCTTAATGTCTCTTGACGATTTAAGAATGGAAGTACAATTGCCTCAAAGCCTTGAAATTTAACAGATTTGATAGCTGACCATAAAAATCCTAATATATTTGCACTGAAATTTTAGTATCGTGATTTTAGGTCAGCAACCATTGTTCTTTGTTTGGAAAATCGCTCTTTTCTTCGCGGTGACCACAAACAAGTCAGCTTTTTCTTGTAAATTCAATTTATATTGTTATTGTTTCCTTTTTTTCGACCGAAAGAATGGTATTAGTGTATTTTTGTTTTTTGCTTCACATGTTTTCTGATGAAGTCAATTCGATTTTTTCTATACAAAAGTTGTCACCCCTCTAGAAAAGTTGCAAGCTACTGCGATAAACAAACTTTTAAAAGTTCACATTCCATTGCGGTCCATTAACATACAGGGCTTAGAACTTGTTATTTAAGTAAAAAATTCCTGATAATATCTATGAAACATGAGATAGATAACCTATACTTCCATGACAAAAAATCGTCTTGGTTTGAGGCTTGAAGGGCTGTGAAATATTTCTCTTTCCTCAAAAACTGCCTGCACATCTGCAATTAACAAGGTTCTATCTTCAGAGAGTTCTTCACAAGTAGAATTTGTATCGTACTTGGTTAAAACAAAAATTATCCTTTCTCTTCTGTTAGCTGACTTTAATGTACATTTTTTCACGACAATTGTAGACTTAATCATGGCGAAGTGAATAACAACATTAACAAGGGGCAGTTTTAGGGTTAGGGGTTGGTTTAGGACTCTTAATTCCAAAATTTGTCACTCAAATAACCTTCTACTCTGGTGATTGTTATTTTAGCGACATAGGCGCTCTACAAATATATCGCTAATACCAAATTCGTTCGCTGTGTGCAGGTAAAAAGTGTCTCAGTGTTTACATCGCTAAGGATGTCTTCAAATGAAAGAAGGTAACTGCTTCAGATGAAAGAAGAGTTTATACTTGGAGGCCTTCCATGTATTTGTTAAGGTGAAAAGACTATTGATTTCATTTCATTTTAAGATGTCGCCCTAAATAAACCCCCCCCTCCTTCCTAAGCGTAAGAAACTATAAAGAAAGTAAAATTTAAGACAAAAATAAAGAAAAAAGCAATAAAGTAAAAAGGACCTTCAGAGTCGGACAGCTCGAAAAAAGAGATTTTTTGTAGAACCTTTGCATTACGAATGGAACCCTGAAAACATTGGGGTCGAGCCTCCATGAAAAGCCAGTCATGCAAGATAAAACATCTTGAACCAAAGAAGAAACTTAACGATAAATTATTCCAAGTCAGGATTAATGCCAATTTAAGTTGGCAGATGAAGATTACTCGTGTAGCAAATATTTATAATGAGGAGCTGTACCATTATGGATATAATCGTTACGTTTGCTGTATAACAAAACAAGAACCTACGTATGGAATTAGCACAGATTCTATGGAATGATTATAATAATTTTGATTGCAAAAGATTTTATTTGCAGCTCTTTAACTGACAAAAGAGAGCAAATATATAGGTCGTCAAAATAATATTGACTATAATGAGAAGCAATTATCTGTCATAAGAGTAAGGAAGGCATGCTATTTTGATTACATTTTGCGCAGTTTTTAATCCAATTCACCTTTGTTACCGTATTTAATTAATTCCTGTTGGCATTAATTTCCACTGCATAAACTTGTAGTTAATATTTATAGGTAATTTACGTTAAAATCCCACTTTCCCCCAAACAAAAAAACATCAGTATTTGCTTTCAATTGAAATTCCAGGCTTTGGCTTTTCTCAGCCATGCTCTTGTCGGCCCCATCGTGGTCTATCTCATTCAGAGCCCGTTGTTGTCTTTTATTTACTTGTTTTTCACACTTTCAAACGAGTTATAGACAATCTCACAAAGGATTCATTTTTATGGATCTTTTATCGTATTTGTTTGTTTAAAATAATGGAAGAAAGTCGTTTTTCCATTATTTTTGGTTTTACTCAGGAGAAATTGGACAAAGTAAAAAATTTAAAGCACTTGTACACCACTACTTTTCAGTTCAACAGAAATACCTCCCTGCAGGAAGAAAATGAGATTTCTGGGGGAAGTTTTTACGAATTTACAGTCTGACAGTCACAGCAATGATACCCTCTTATTCGTATATATTACGTCATTGAAAGCGATAACTGATAGTGGTCATCCTATGGTCTATGCAAAACTGTCCAATTTTTGTTGAATTTTGTGAACAAAATCACCTTAAAGTTTGTTTAACGCTTTCTTATTATTTCAGAAAAAATCGCTCAAATTGGTTATTTTAGCAATAATTTATGAAGGAAAAATGTACTGCTTGGCTGTGTGTTTGATATCACTCGTGTTACTGACACATATTACCTACGTCATGCACTTTATGGCACTCAGCATGAGTTAAAACCGACTGTGTTAAACAGTTCACATTTGATCTCTTCTCTGATAGCTTGTGTTAAGTTTTCATATCAGTTCCTTTCAGAAAGCTCAAGGGTAAATTTTCGGTCAGCCTACCGACTTAAAGAAAAAGAAACCACATCAGTATTTAGTCGGATAGTTAGGATTTTTTCGTGACACCAGCAATGGAACAGGGAATTTTTTTGCCATGTAACAAATCAGTGTACAATAATTCCATGCGACTAGTCAAAATAAATGATCACTTTGACAAGGTTCATTCAAAACACCCGAATACAGCTTTGACGACTTAAAAGCGAGCAAAATGAAAGAAAAAGTAAAGAGGAAAGGCCAGAACTGCTGTTGAAAGCGAGTACCAAACAAAAAGAATGTTGCCTTGAAATAAGTTAATAATTACGTTTCCGCCTGGATCAAAACGTCCGAACGGATACGGATTGAAAAGATATGCTAAAGCCAACCTTGGTGATATGTATATATATATATATATATATATATAGCTTGGGTTGGTCGTAAGTTGGTCGTCATCTTTAACAGGTATATCATATAGGCTGGTTTTATTCATCTCGCTTTTAAGGTGTTCGATAAATTGTTTTGATTATCCCTTTCTTCTACACAAAAATCTCAAAAATTTGATACCACTTTCCAGGCCTTTTTTTATATTCCCAGTTTTTATTTATTGTATTTCCGTCAAATGACCCTTCACGGGTTCTTGTTGCCAACTTTCTGTCCTCCAAAAACATCCGAATTTCTCTAAACTAAATCTTATGGAGAATTAGAAAGTAATTGTGCACCTGGGTTTGAAGAAAAACTGTTGACTTACTATATTCTGAATGCTCCGCCACCCCAGCTATCTCTGCTACCTTCTTAACAAGATTAATTTTTAATCCTATCTTTAACTTAAACACAACATTATTTTCCACTTCGCTTTTCGATGAACACTTTATCCCAGTCACCATGTAGGGCTGAGGCTACCACAGAATGAATGTTTGCGATGTGGTGTGGCTCCGATATCTCAGTTCATACAGCATGTGGCTACGAAAGGCACTGGTGTGAAACAAGTTCGGCGAAGGCACATTCTCAGTTTCCTACAACTGCTCTCTCTCTATTAATATTATTATCACCAACTAGATCCTCTAAAGAAAACAGAAAACGACATTTTAATTCCTCGACGTCAACTCTTCAAGGCGATACTTCAAATTTTGGCATCGCACAAGGCGTACATGTGCCACTAACTTCACTATCTTCATCCACCAAGCCAATATTAAGCCAAAATATTATTTCATCAACCTTCACTTATTCTTAACTAGTAGAGAAAAGGGGCATGGTCTGTACTGACCTGACGTCAAAGAACATTTCAATCAGCTTAACATTGCACACAAAGTCACATAGTACTGTTCATCCTATTTCCCACCCTAAACTGGTGAAATTATTGTCTCAAATGAGTGTAAGGGATTATGATCTGAATGCCAAATTTTGACTGACACAACTAATTAAATTAAATTTGGTTTAAAAGTATTGATACTGTTCTTTAAATGCATAAGGCCTGGGGAATGCAGTCCTAAAACGAAAAGGTTCCCACCATTGTTTCTAAACTCACTGAGAAAGGAGTGTAAATTTGTGTCAATCCTGGGACCTAGGGTTTTCAAAATAGTTTAATAATGCAAATGTGCTTTTACAATGATACAGCATCCTTAAATACCCTAAGATTTCTATCTTTCTCCTTCGAAGAGAAATATCGTACACTTACATTCTGTTCCTTAAACAAGAATATATTTCTTTGTTTTATACAAGACTGGTATATATAATGTACCAAATTTGCAAATAATAAGAATTATTGAAAAATTATTACAAGTAAAAAAATTATATATATATATATATATATAGCACTTTTGGGCACCGCATCAATCTTGCGCCGTGTTCTGCGCCTCTGAGGTCCAGGTCCGGACTTGAGACGTAGACATACTTATCCTTGGTTACCCAGTGACGCAGCAGCGTTATATATATATATATATATATANAATACCCTAAGATTTCTATCTTTCTCCTTCGAAGAGAAATATCATACACTTACATTCTGTTCCTTAAACAAGAATATATTTCTTTGTTTTATACAAGACTGGTATATATAATGTACCAAATTTGCAAATAATAAGAATTATTGAAAAATTATTACAAGTAAAAAAATTATATATATATATATATATATAGCACTTTTGGGCACCGCATCAATCTTGCGCCGTGTTCTGCGCCTCTGAGGTCCAGGTCCGGACTTGAGACGTAGACATACTTATCCTTGGTTACCCAGTGACGCAGCAGCGTTATATATATATATATATATATATATATATATATATATATATATATATATATTTGACACAGGAAATGACTAAAGAAAGTATGCCAACATTTACTTGAGTAAATCAAATTTTTACTTATTACTATCACAATTTCATATATATACCGGTATATGTCAGTAGAAAATGTTGCAGTTAATGCGGGATGTCAGTGATAAGGTATGAATTTAAAAGTACAATGTATAAGGCTATATTAATGAAATCCTCTGAATCAGTAGCAAATTTTAACTGGGAGTACTTTTTTCCACTTCAAGTCAGTTGAGACAGCATTTAAAGGAAACAGGGAGAAGAGGCGTGGCTTAATGTTTGGTGCAGATGCACTTGAACACAGAGGTTCCGGTCACAGTTTCTTGAGCAGACCAAGGTTCTCCATTCCCTTGTGCTCCAGCATAACCCACAAACTCTATTTTTCAAGCACAAAATTTCCATTTTATCTGGTCATATCGCTTTTGTCGAAAGGCAACGTTATAAAATAAAAAGAAGTAAAACCTAGGTTAAGATTTCAAAACCTTTCGTTGTGAACCATCGTCTTGCCTAACGGCTTATCTACTGTAATGTGTCATTTCAAGTCAATTGAAACATTGTCAGAAAGCCGCGGATTCATTGTTTGTGAGCAGCATTAAAAAACATTCATTTATATTCATGAATTCCCATATCGCTCGATTATTAGTGTTGGTTACTATTGTATTGATTATAGATCAAGGCCATCCTTTTGCATCTGTATTTGCGTCTTAACAATGGTTATTAAATGTCTTTACACAGAATGGCACCTGCTGATGTTTTGTCTGCTTTTTTTTTCAGCTTGCAAAAAAAAAAAACCGCTCCCACTAATAAACGCCTAAAAAACCGTGATCATCAACTGAGCAATTGCATGATACTTTAATATCCGGTTTTATAAAAACAAACCTCAGATAACCTTCAAGTCAAGTGGTCTGTAAAAATATTGTCACTGGTTGGAAGCTGTTTTCTGATGGTGCTGCTCATCAACTTGAATTGAAACTCAGTGTGATTAAGCGAAGACAAAAGATTGTTCTCTTGTCAGGGTTATGTCACACCCTCAGAACAATAAGAATAAAGGAAGACCAACTCAATAGCTTTAGACAGTGAGAAGTTTCCCAGTCCAGTCTCTGACAATTATATTTCACTTCTTTCAAACATGGCTGGTCTCTTAAAGGCGAAGAAGTACGACTGGAAAGATTCTAACCTTGCTTTGTTTGGTTCAGATACTGAAAAAAAAGTTAAAAAAGCGTCAGCTGAATGCGAGCCAGCGTGGAAATCTGCTGGCAAGACGCCTGGTCTTCAAATATGGCGAATTGTAAAGTTCAAAGTGACTGATTGGCCAAAAGAGGATTGTGGACAGTTTTACAGTGGTGATTCATACATTATTTTGAATACATACAAGAAAGAAGGAGAAGATGAACTACTTTATGATGTTCATTTCTGGATAGGAAAATACTCATCTCAAGATGAATATGGCACTGCAGCGTACAAAACTGTGGAGTTGGATACTTACCTCGATGACAAACCTATTCAACATAGGGAAGTGCAAGGTCACGAATCAACATTATTTAAGTCTTACTTTCCAACAATAACTTTGTTGAAGGGAGGGGCATCTTCAGGATTCAGACATGTTTCCCCAACGGAGTACAAACCACGACTTTTTAAGTTTTGCGGAAATAAGCGACATGTTGAAGTGACAGAGATTGGCCTGAAGGATGGAAATCTTACATCCGACGATGTTTTTACGTTGGATACTGGTTTAGTATTGTACCAGTTCAACGGTAAAAACTGCAGTAAAGAGGAGAAATTTAGGGCAACACAATGGGGCCACCAGATCCGGTCAGAGAGAGGAGGAAAACCCAAAATATCATACTTGGAGGAAAATTCAACATCACGGACACATCAGTTTTATAAGTACCTCAAATCTGGAAAGTCAAAGGCTAAAGCGGAAGCATCTGACAAAGGAGAAAGAAGATTATATAGGTTGTCAGATTCAGATGGCCACCTTCAGTTTAAGGAAATTGCAAAGGGCGATAATGTTAATTCAAGCCAGCTTGATTCAGATGATGTGTTCATTTTTGACAGGGGTGATCATTGCTTCGTTTGGGTTGGTTCTGCAGCAAGTATAGATGAAAGGCGCAATTCCTTGACCTACGCCCACAATTATCTGTTGAAGCAAGAAAACCCGTTGAAACCAATTACAGTGGTCAGTGAAGGGAAGGAAAATGAAGACTTTAAACGATCTATGTGAATGGAATTCAGACATGAATTGCAAGATAGAATCAAGTGAATTGCCGTTTGTTTCAAATGTGTTTAGCATTAGTTATTAAATTTGAATGCAATTGATTAAACATGCCACCACGTTGCAAATGTTAACAGCATATTTACATAGGTTATCACGGAGTTGAACAATGTAGTAATGAATTTTTGAAATTTAAATGGTAAACAACGAGGGACTATTCAAAATGTATGGGGAAATTAAAGTCATTAGTAATATAAATATCAGAAATAAAACACGAATAAAGCAGGGTAATCGTGCATATCTTACAACATATTATGAAGTTATTCAAGCATCGACTCGACTGAATGTCAGGACCAAAAGGACTATGGCCAGGACAATTTTAATGAGATTTTAGTGTCATGCCCGAACTCAAAAAGTTGGGTTCTCCCTGCTTTCCCGCTGTTGGCTGATTTTTGTTTATTTAATTTTTATCAGTTCTATTCATTGTTTTCAGTGGATCGTAGTGAGCTGTTGCTGGAGGTGACATTCTTGAAAATTTTTTTGGATATTGACCACATTCTGATATTAGATATTTTGTTATCGAATATTGGTTGTCTGTCGTGCGTTAATCTGCAGTGCTTCTACTGAGAACAAATTGTTCGAGTGTTGGGATCAGTGTTCTGACATTAACCGAGCATTTTCAGTATTTTCTTAATTGCCTCATGGTTGCAAATGATACCCCGACTTTTACACCTTCCCCCCCCCTGTTAATAAGAAACGCGCAGCGCGGAAAATTGTTAGTCCGTGGATCCAATGGTAATTCGTATTGTAGTAGAAAGCATGACAAAATTTGCAGTATTTCATATTAAAATTGTTTTGCATGGAATTCGCAAGTATTACATAGTAGTTGGTGTTAACAATTGACAGATTGTACTTAAGCGACCAGATCCAACGCTATCTTTTTTTCAACTGCATCATGCAACTTGGCACGAAACCGTTCAGTATTTTGTGGATACCATTTTGGACAACTGCACGGGAAGGTGACAAGTAAAATTGGCAGTTGAACCTTTGGTATTCAGTCGGTGTCATGTTGCTGGCGCTGTGCTTAATTCGTAAATTTTAAAAATGAGGAGGAGTGAAACAAACGTACTTTGACCCAGACAACGAAGTTGGTAATGAACACGGCGCTTATTTGTTGGTACACATTTTTAAAATTTTAATTGCGCATCCGAGGAGAGGGACAAGGTGTTAATGAGGGGGAAGGTCATAAAGGAATTGTCAACCAGATTATTAGGGACTATCAACGATAGTCTTCGCCTGTCTTGTTTGTATTTGGACTTAGAGTCTAGAATTTTGCGAGCCAATTGGTACTTTTAGGGGGAAGGGCGGCGCGTAAAGTAGCATGCATTGTGGAGTCTTTTGGGGGAGAGGGAGGAGTATTCAGGTTTGTAGCTGCGTACGCGGTTTGAAGGCTGTACTTCGTGTTTTGGTTGATCCTAATTTTCGGGAGCAGCCTCTAACTTGTAGAAGTACAAATGAGGTTTTTTGAGCAAATTTCGTTGTTCCTAAGGGAACCAATAATGCGTGAAACTGATTATGGTGTAAGGGCAATTAAAAAAAATTATCGAAACAATTTGCTGTAAAACATTTTATGAGTGATAACGTGAAATTGCAAAATGTTGTTATTACATCACTTAATGTAAGTGTGCTCGTGTAAGAAGTTAAACAACACGAAAATATACCTTTTTGCCGAGCCTTTTAAGAAAGCAGACGTAGCGCACTTGCCCCCCCCCCAGATACGCATATGTACAACAGTTGAAAACTAAAAAATTACGGCATTCTATGATTAGGAAAACGGCGAATTAAAATTGAAGTCAGCACCGTGGAAAATTGATTGTGTTATTTTGGGAAGAGCGTCGTAGTCGGCACCGACAAAGGAGAAGTAAGACACATCCGTTGAATACCGAAAAAATTCAAGGTTTATTGATTTATGGAGTTCCTGAAGGGCACCTACCGCTACCGGCAGAGATAAAATGTTTGAAATCCATGCGTTTATTCCATTCGTTACATTGTAAAATGGCACAGTCACCTCTGTGGCGCACTGTTACGTAACCACCATATCTGGGTTCACTCATTTCCATGACGTCACAAAATTTTCTTGTTTACAACTTTTATTATACTTAGAACATTCTCGTTTGCCAGGAATTTTGAGTTAAATGACCAGCCGATCAAAAGACATATAATATTTGTGTGTGTGAGGTAATGGAGGCTTGGAAACCGGCGAATATGCAACAGTTACTTTAATTTTTCATCAAGACTTTATTATTATTTGTTAGGTTAGGGGAGGCTCCTGTTAGTATCCATTTACTGTTTTTGAATTTTCTTTTCAATTTTTACAGTCCGCAAATTTTTAATCCGAGAATTCGTGAGGACAACAAAGGAGCTTAAAGTAGATGTGTCAGCAACTAAAAATCAGATTTTGGAAGTACCTGTTTAGAGTAGACCTCCAGAAATTGTAGACAAAATAGGGTTTTCTTTGGGAAATTTGATTGAACCCCGAAATGAAATAAGCAATGTTTTAAGAGTTGCATTCGAAACCCAAACATACCATGAAAAACTGTACACAAACTGTAATGTCGGTCTAAATACCTTTTGTTTTATCTGGCATCATTGTAAAATAACAAGATTATTTCAAAATTTACTAGTTTTAGGAGTCGATATGCCCACTGAAAAAAGGTCGTTCCGTCGTGGCCCAGCAGGGAAGTTTGAATGCGAGGATTAAAAGTGTCGGGTCACTTTTGCTTGAATACGTTGGCCAAATTTTAAAAGATTGCCAAAAATAGACTTGTTACTTTGGACATCCTTCACTTGAAACCTCAAAACCAAACACAATTACTTTTTTCTCAGAGAAATAAAGGAATTAAGGTCGCTGAATATTTGTAGCCCATACGCCGTCTGTGGTGCTTAGGATTCTTTTAAATTTTTCCCGTCTGCCAATGGACAAGGCAAAGGCCGAGTAGAATAAAGCCAAAGTGCATTTACGGAATCAATGTGAACAAAAATCACGTAATTCCTTGTTCTTTCAATGATTTAAAATCATTAAGGTTTGCATAATGAACAATCGTGAAGGGCAACAAAGTGAGGTGCTGATGTTGAAATAGTGTCGTATGCCGTGGCAATGCCCGAAGAAAGGTCGCATCTGAAAAACGTTTTTCTCGTGTGATTTGTGTTTTAAGTTTGACTTTTTGAGAAGCATCTGAAGAAAACCATCCTTTTGTAACTTCTGGTCGCTGTTGTTGCAAGACCTCTTATTTTAGACACACGGACGGCCAGACTGATGTTTCTTTGGAATACCATAGTAAAAAGAGGGAAAGATGCAAAAGCAACATTTCAATTCAGTTGAAAGGCAATGGAAGTGTCAAGAATGAGACGTCCTGTGTATTTTACCCCCAGTCTTGTGGGTGAATGAGTAATGGTTTCCATTACTGATTTTTTTTTAACAAGGACGCCACTCGACCTCTAAGATGTGTTTGGACGGTGTTAATAATCAGCATACCATCATATAACAAAATGATGGCTCGCACAAAAACGTCGATCTGCAAGTACCGGTATTCATATTTTCACCAGTAAAACAGTCACCGTAAAATATGTAGAAAATAAAGAAAGTGAAGGAAACTTGTTGACACTTTCTTTTCAAAGATGACGTCATTGGAATTGGCGCAAAGAGTCGAAGAACTGACACTTTAAATAATCACATCAAGTGATATTCGGAATAATTTAAATTATCTTTACTTACAGCCTATGATTCGATTTTAATTTCATTGATGGATATATATATATATGTATATATATACATATATATATACATATATATATGTATGCATGTATTTATTGTGTATACATACATATATACATGTTTCCCATTGTATATAAAGAGCTTCTATTTGTCACTAAGGAAAATTGATGGGTTTTTTTTATCTTTAAAAGCTATTAGAGATTAAGGATACGGGTAAAGCAGGCCAACCTGCATGGCCGAGCACTTCATTATTACTCAAAAAGTGATAATCGCTGTCATCTCTTACTTGATAATGAATACAATTCCTAACCATTATTCCAAACTGATTCAATAACATTTCTTACCTAGACAAATTTTTTAATAAAGATAATTTATTTTTTGACATTGATCAACAAAACGTCAACTATTCCTTAAAATAAGTTGTACAATATCATGGTAAACAGGTGAAATAACTAATTTTATTAAATGTCTAAACAGTTCAGAAAGACTTTGCAATTACGTTTTAACTCTGAAGCGTCAGGTAATTATTACGCATTTTCTTTATGAGGGTTTAATAAGTACGTCAGGAAATTCATCAAAAATTTTCGTTAAAAAAAGTTTAATAAGTCGCATAAAGATATCATGGTCTTTGGGCTAACAAAAGCCTATAGTATTTAGTCATCACACAAATGTCTTTCGATACTTCTTCTTCTTCTCCTTTCGGCCTTGGTCCAACGTCCACGTTCCATTTCTTGCCCCAACGCTCTTCATATCTCTTCCTCTACTTCCTTTCGATACTGTTATGATTTAAATGTTTCTGAAGAAATACGTTTATCAGGACTCTTTGAGTCGTAATGGTCATGGTCAGGTACCATGTCCGTGTAGAAAGTCGGCAAACCTGCAACTCCACTAATTATGTACTCCAGAAATGAATATGGTGGACAACACTGTTTTCAATGTACCGCTCTTCTCAGAGCTCATTGGTCTGCTGTTCCTTTCAAGAGATTTTCAAGATCAGACGATCCTCTCATCTCTGTTCCCTTTTCTCTTTGGGAAGCAAAATAAGTTTTCAGATTCGAAACCTTGAGGTGTTAGAAAACAACCTGTAACTAAAGGTATTTTTATTTTAAAAATTTGCAATAATTTGCTTATCCAGTGCATTTTAGTGTGTTGCGGGTCAGACACCGTAAACAGCTGTATTTGACGAAAAGGGTGCTTCACAAACCCTTACTTTTTCATAAATGTATTTTTACGTTGCTATGCGTATTAATGTTTCTTTTAATAAAGTAATGATGATTTCCTTTTTACTGTGGTTACTTTTGGTTAAAATGTAGCGCCTTAAATAAACTTTTCAAGAGTTTGCAGAAGTCATAAATAAAATTTAAGAGATTGTGAGGGTTATAAGGGTCCGAAGATGATTTTATGGTTACTTCCTGCAATAGAAGGATACAATGGGTAAAAAAAGCTTAAGCCTTCAAATTTCTGCTATGCATAACTAACTGTTTAAGTTTAGCATTAAAGCATAGATATTCGGTGTGTTCTCGACGGCCCTTGAAAATCCTAGGGAATGATTAATTTTCGCGTCCGTTCGTAGAGAAGCCGTGGCTTAGTGGAGTTGCACAGTAAGCTAGAGGTTCTGGGTTCCATTCTCCTCGCCCACTCGGAGAATTTGGAACTTTACAAAAGAAAAAGCCATTGGTTTGCGCCAGGAAGGGCATTGGGTCAAGACATTTCTCACTGCCAAAACAAAGTTCTTCTGAAATCCACCGATATGAATGTATTTCTTAAGCCAAAGAGGTTGATTAAGTCCTATTACTTGATGAAATTTCTTTAATTTGAAACCAAGATCCAGGTGTAATTGTGGGTTTTCATAATGAAGCTCGTATTTTTCTTTATTTTTAAGTGTTGGAGTTAAAGTTATTCTAATATTTTTACAACAATATGGCAACATGTGCTGAGATAGTTTTAATTTTTCATGTGATAATTTATATTTATTTTGTAAATCAACTGGTTCCTTTGATTACTCTAAGTCAACTTCCAAAATTAATCCTTTCTTGTTGGCACCTTTGTCCCTAACTAAACTACAATTTTTGATATCTTTTTCTGTTAACCATCTAAATGCACCGGTTGGTAAAGGCTGAGAAGTAACAACTGTAAGAGTTATTAGTATCAAGGTACATAAGATATTTTGAGGCCGCCTTCTCATCCTATGATTGCATGTACTTATTATTTGCTTGGCCATAACGATTAGCTATATATGATAAACCATCACGCCTACAATTTTCAATAAATTGTAGGAAACATGTCAACATCAACCATCAATTCTAGTTGAACATTGAAAATTTTTAATATACTGTCCCAAGAAAGCCCAGAAGCTGTAAAATAATGACAAGGGTCAACTTTATGATTCAAAGTACTTCTTTTCCTAAAATTCTTTAAAAAATTCTGGTAGTAGGAGAATATCTGGTTTATGATATAAGTTGTGATACATATCCATATTTCTTTAATTCAAATGTATCCCACAGCAAGTTGATATTCTTCATCTTTTATGTGCTCATTATTCAGAATATAAAACAATATATTTTTTCGTTGGTAGTTCTGTTTATTTGAATTTTTCAAAACTATCCATGAAATCTAAGGGTAAACTCTTTTTTAGACATCAGTGCTAGTTTCTCATTTTTAAACTCTTTAGATGTGTATTTAAGATTATAATAAATTGGAAATAAACAAGCCTTACCAACATTTTCACAGTCTTTTCAATCATTACAGAGAGAGCTGATTTTATGTTGTTTTACACATCCCATACTATTAACGCTTCGTTTTATACACTAACCTGGCTTACCTCTATTAAATTTACAACATTTAGTAATGTTACTAACTAGTTTTTCTAGACTTTAACTCCTGAGTTGGAAATCATAAATGAATGTTAGATGATCACACAAAAACCTAATATTTTTCCATATTATTTGGCATAGTGTTAATGTTTGTATGTTTTTCTTTACCTTTCTTATTTTTATTAAGGTGTTTTTTGGTAATTTCAACAATCTTTTGCATAATAAAATGGCTATCATACCCACAAAGATTGTGGAACATAACAGCTATCTTTTTGGTTGATTTGGAATTTATGTTACAATCTTCATGAGCCAACCCTCTATACTTTCCTGTGATATGACAATGGTCTCTAACACGTTTGTTTTTTCATTTTATTTTTATCATATAAATGACATTTGACATTTATCGGCCTCATTAAATTCTTCTCCATCCCTTTTGGTCATTATTAATGGTATATTGAATTTGTTTTTTTATAAGGCTTTTACAATATCTAACCTCTTTTAACATCTTTTCCATAGATTTGTTTACTGTTTTTTTTACTTCTGTAGGTTGCTATAGGTTTCCGATATTGGTCACCATAACAACATACTACTTTATAACCATAAACACAAATTATATGTTGTTGGCAAGATATTGTTTATGATTTATCATTATTTTGTTGACGTCCTTGGAGCTTCTTTGTTATTGCTCCGAAATCAAAAGAGATAATGATTGAAATTTGATAATGGACAAACTTCAGGATGTTGTAGTCTTCGTCAGCCATCTTTATCCCTTGTTTACCATTTAATTCTATTCTGTTTTCTTTATTGTTGGTTAATACTCTTTCAGAAGTAAAACATTGAAGATAATACATAAAAAAGTATTTCTTTTCTTTGTGCTTTGTTTGTACATAAACTTATTAAAGTCCTTTATTAGACTGTAGTGTTTATTTTCACTTTTTGTCATCAAGCCTAATATTAATTTCATCTTCAAGCTTTCCTTTTAAAGTGTAAATTAGAAAATGATTGCTTTTCTTCATATGCAAAAACATTAATAGTTATTTCATTTACTTTTACCATTTTGTTATATTGTTTTTTGGATACTGCAAATTCAATTCTTGAGTAGGCTAAAATTCTATTCTATCTAATTTTATTCTATCTAATCTTTTAATTCTTTGAGGATCCTTTATCTTTTGGAATAAAGTGTCTTAATGTGACAGCTTCTGAAGCATTCATTATCCTCATTTTCTACATTGGTCAAAACCTTTGCGCTATTTCTAAGCTCCTGTGGTAGTTGGATATATGAGAATTCAATTAGTGGTTTGTATTTAACAATATTTAGATATTAATTGTCGATTGATGCAGCAGTCCACCCAGAACCCTCTGATACCCATTGTGCAATATTCCGCAAAACATCTTGCTTAGTAAAATGCAAAGAGTCAGTTATTTCTGAGTGGTAAATAATTGTTTGGCATTCATTGTTGAAATATGCTGTTTAAAATTCTACAACTGATTCACAATCTTTTCACCGAATGTAAACTTCAATGTCTCAACAAATTTAAGACATTTCCTTTCATTCAATTGTATCTTAATATGATGTTCAATATCTTTCCTAGTGCCCGCAAGTTGAATTAATAGGTCTATTCTACCTGCTGAATTATATATTTAAAATATATTCACCTTTAAAGACTTAGTTTAATCTTTCAGCTCTCCTATAATAGTCTTCAATGCTGGGATCGGTTTATCACTTCTTGATGTTTAGACTAACTTGTAGTCATCAACTGCAAAGAATTTGCGTTTCTTTTGTTTTTTTCTTGCTTTAATAGCAATTTTATGAGTTCTGATTTAGTACATTTTTTCGAATCTTTTGTGTTCATATCTTTATTATGATTAGAATTTTTTTAACTAAGTCCACCACCGTATTGAATATTTTAATTTTTATACTTACTTACAATTTCGGCAGATTGTCCCTAAGATTTTTATTTTGTTTTATTAATTTGTTCATCCTTTGTTCAAATGGATTATTTGTTGAGAAAATGGATCATTATCGAATAGATTTTCGAGGTTATAAATAAATGGGTTTGATTCTAAAATTCATGGTATATACTATACTATATGAAATTAATTATAAGTAGCGTTAATTAGTGCGCTGAAATATATTTGATTTCAATGATTCAAGATTTGAATCCTTTAAACTTTGTATATAATTTATTTTTTATGTGTTATGTCAATAACATTTAACATTATAACATTACCACGATGCTTCTTTGTTTTCATGTGTTTTGTTTTGCCCTTTAATGTATAATTGTGTCTATTTCATGGTTTACAGCACCACTTTTTATTCACCATATATCCCGTTAGGGGTCGCCACAGCGGACCAGCCGTCTCCAGCCTGTTTCGTTTGTCACATCAGCATCCCTCACACCAACAGCCTCCATATCTTTGTCAATCACGTTTTTCCACCTTTTCCTCGGCCTCCCTCTTCGCATTCTGCAGGGTACTTCATAACTCAGTACCCTCCTTCCTACATAATCTGCATCATTCCTTGCTACGTGCTCGTACCAGCGAAAAGTCTTGACTCCCTCATCTTGTCTCTAACTCTCCTGATATGAGATTTTTCTCGAATATGGTCGTTAGGAATTCTGTCTTGTCGCGTCACACCCAGTGACCACCTCATCATGCGCATTTCACACACTTTTAAATCCACTTCTTGTTGTATGGACTTTGTCTATCAAAAACGAATCAATCCTGTTTTTTTCCCAATTAAGTTTGTATGTTTTTTTCACTGCAGTTGGGTTAAGTATCATATGAAAACAATACAAGCGTATCTTTCGTGTTACGTCGTAGAAGGACTGAGATAGATAAAATTGGAAGAAGTGGATGCTGTCTTCCATCAGTAAACTGATTTGTTATTTTAGATTTAATTTTATCTGGAGCATTTACTAAATCGTCTAAGAATACCATTTTTTTCTATTTTCGATTGGATATTCATCAGGATCGAATATTTCATACTGTCCTTTAAATTCCATAACATCATATCCAACTTTTTGATATATGCCATCCATTATTGTTTGTAGATATTTTACTTTTTCTTGATGTTGATTAGTTGTGAACAGATAGACTTTACAATATACTAAGAGTACCCTCAACAAATACTCTCTTCTTAACACATCTTGACTGACCACAAACTGACATTTGAGATTCTTCCTTCAAGGAATTATTTAAGCTTCGTTTTGTGTTTTCTTATTAATCACTATCATAGTTTGGTATCTTTATATATTATATGGGTATATTGAAATAACTTCTTTATAGCACTTATCTTCATTTTATTGAACCTATATGTATATGTAGAAAAATTACGAAAACAGATCAGAGATCAACATGCAAATGAATATGAAATGTAAGCTAAAAAAAGAAATGAAGGATTTTTTTGATGGACGGAAATATAAAGAGTTCGAAAATTTGAAAATAAAGAGATGTTTAAACCAATCGTTAAATCCCAGGAAGAGGTTAAAATGCTCATTGATAAAAACGAGATAAATTAATGAAACAAATACAAGAAAACCAACAGGAGTTAATCCAATCAGTTGATATATTAATTGATATAATTTTTTTAACATGGCTCTACAGGTTGAGTTGAAAGTTGGTTTTCGGATGTACCGTCTAATTTTGATTCATTAAATAAATTATGACCATATAAAAGGTGATATATTAAGCAATAAGGAAAAGGAACTCATAAAAAAATACGGTTTTCATTAAAATTTGGAAGATGACATTCCAACACATGACATTCGATTAGACATGAGTTATTTAAGTGGTAAGAGAGGAAATAAAAATAAAACTGAAAGGGATGCTGCAAGACCACTGAACAAATATTTATGTTTAGTAAAGGTTAATAAACTAATGAGAAAGACCGACAAACAAACAGCTGAAATTAATTTTAGGTGTGGTAAATTACGGCCTAATGCAGAAAAGATTGGTGAGGGTATACGAAGGTCCAAACTATGCCAAAGAAATGTTTATAAGATTGATAATTAATAGTCAGTATGGGAGATTACTGATGAATTGCCCACGATTGACGAATGAAATGGTCATCGAAGCTCATAAAAGTAGATAGATCGTTTACACAGAAATAGGAGACCTGAGTCTGGTAGACTTGTTGACGAAGAAGTTTAACCCACAGAAAGCTAGACAGATCTTCAAAGATTTCAATATTCTATTAAATATGCCTAAGCATAGATTTTCTGGTAAATCAGACTTGACGAGTGATATGATCAATTATAGCAGCCCTCGAAGATCTAATGAAGCGTCTTACTTTATTTACAGGTCCTAGAGGCGCAGGCAATAATAATTTACTACTGAAAAATGAGATTTATGAAATACTCAACCATTTGTTAAAGCTGAGTGTAATAACTAAAGAAAAACACGACAAATATGTTAACAATTGTTGAAAATAACATTATAGTATAGGTGGATATCGCTCACTTTATCAATAGTACCGATGGTGCACGAAATTCAAAATTATATGAATTTACAATAAGCTTCTCCCCCAAAATGGTCATTGATAAAAATCAGACATACTACATGGCTTTTGATAGTATGAATATGTCATAAAGTTGGTTAATGTTTCAGCTATTTACAAAAATAATACTATGAAATACTCTAACGACTCAGGTATAACGTGAACATCTGCAAGATTTCCAGATGGAAATTATAGGTTTACTTATCTTAACTCTTACTCAACAACAATTAACAGCACTGTCATTCCCATACTGGGATCCGGTATCTCTTTGTACCTTCCTTTTTTTTAATGTTAATCACTCTTGAAAATGGTTACCAATTAGACCTTAGAGCTGGCAACTTCTCGGATTTGATAGAATTCAATAAAGCTATTTTTTAAATACAAACAATATATATATAGGCCAAGACTTCCGTATGTCACACGAAGCGTCAGTAATATGTACTCTCATTGCAACCTTTTATCTGATAGTTTAATCTCAGGGGTTCAGAGTAATGTTGTTTATCGCTTCACAGTTGATGGGTTGGAACTATCACATCCGTTTTACGTTGAGGGAAAGACTTTTATTTAATAAAATTAAGACAGCTGTAATAAAAGAACCAAGACTTTATATAAGTGACCCACTGAACCGACCCTTCGAACTCAACAATATCCGGGTCAACATGACTCTTTTACTACGAGAGGAGTAAAATGATACACTTATATCATATTATGAGAAGAAAGAAGCATCCTTGAGAGCCAAAGACCGGTGAAAATTATTATCATGACATAGATACCGGTGAACGGATTGATAATTATCAAATTCAAGATGGTGATGTGATCAACGATAGTTTGAAATCTTCCGGAAAAAATATCGTATCAAAATTATCAGGTAAAGTTGTTGAGGATGTCGCACAAAAAGCTACAACAAAGGCTGTTAAAAAAGGTGCTGAGCATGTTGGTAACAAAACAGGCGAAGTCATTCGAAAAAAATTAGATAAAAAATTGAACAAAAACATCACTACAGAGATTAACGGCGATCAAACTATTGCATTCACACCAAGTAATAAACAAACAAATGAGACTGAAAGGCCAAAGAATCTAAAAAATACACCTCTTCGCGATAATTTTCTTAAATTATTATGTAACAATCTCAAGAACTTATAAGCTAATCAATAATATTACAATAAAATAAACCGTATCTATCCATTTGTCTATCTATCTATCTATCTATCTATCTATCTATCTATCTATCTATCTATCTATCTATCTATCCATCCATCCATCTATCTATCTATCTATCTATCTATCTATCCATCCATCCATCCATCCATCCATCCATCTATCTATCTATCTATCTATCTATCTATCTATCTATCTATCCATCTATCTATCTATCTATCTATCTATCGATCTATCAATCTAACTATCTATCCATCTATCTATCTATCTATTCATCTATCTATCTATCTACCTATCTATCTATCTATCTATCTATCTATCTATCTATCTATCTATCTATCTATCTATCTATCTATCTATCTATCTATCTATCTATCTATCTAATTCTCAAATCCCACAGCGATACTGCTGTTCAAAGTTTGTTTCATCATACTGATGTAATCAGGGTGGCGAATTCAATAAATTCACAACCACCAGGAGCTTTCTGTAGATGTTATAAGTGGAAAAACAGTCCTTCCATTTTTAAGTGAGGTAATTTCTTTGATTACAAGTTATTTTTCAAGCTTAAGTTAAGCAAGTCTTTACAACGTATTCATTAATTAAAAATATTCTATGATTTCAATTATTCATAATTACGTATTGTAAACAATAACCGAATATCACTCATACAATGTCACTTTAAGTGTAAATCAAATGCTAAAACTTGGGGAAGCAATACGCGATCAGTCAGCGATCAATCACCATTCGATAGTCTGGCCATTGGCTGACTGGCGTTGTTCAGCTCCTTCTGAAAAAACACAAATCAATGAGATCAAGAAAGCCGAAAACACCGGTAAAGGCGTCGACCTAAAAATCTTGAAAACAATAATTTGTCATGTTATTAAAAAGGGTGGTTCACTTTCTACTTCTCTCATTAGCCTTGGAACTAAATGCTTCCAGTGGCAACGAATCTTGCTCGAAGGTGCTTCCTGGTTTGGTGACGGGTGCGCTAAGCTGTCTCTGTCAAATGTGAATGGATAAGGTGCTTGGATCAGATACTACTGGGGGCTGTTGGAATAAAAAAGGTGGGGTTTTTATTCCACCAGATAAGATCAATCAATTGATTGCACATAAAAGTCTACTAACGAAGAAACGGAAAGAACAGATTATATCAGCTCTTCAAAGTAGCGAAAAACTAGTGATTAAAACCATGGTGAAAACAACGCGGTGGGTTTCCAGGCACATTTTTTTCTCTGTCTGTCTCCCGTTACTATTAAAGGTATTGATTGGATATGTGGTCAAAATTTTATGGACAATGATTGGAAATGGGCTTCAAAATAGACCTATACCGAAAACATCAAAGTCGAAATAGTTTGCAAAATAGAACATTTAATTATAATAATATGTTAAAGCCTTATAATTCACCTCTTTTTAATGGTCGTTTGGATAATTATAATAAAACAACAGCTTTGGAGTATGAAAAAAAAACATGAAAAGAAAAAGCAAACAAAGACTCAAGAAGGCATTCTCCCAGTAAAAAACCCGTTCTTTCAACAACATACCTTTACTGGGAAAATTGTTGTGAAACCTTTTTTAATTTGATTAAGTATCTACAGATCAATCAATTTTAATGGCGTTTTCAAGAGATCATACAAAAGAGCGAAATAAAATAGTCTTTTACTTAACAAATCTTAGTAATGCGCTAGGAGCTGTTACACATTAGGTGGATCTGTATATTGAAGATCATACAGTAAAATATTTTGACAGTTTGGGTTTAAATTGTCTCATTAAGTTGTTAAATTATCAAAACAAATTGGGGGTAAATTTTATTTGTAATAGTATACAATACCAAGATCTTCCTAGTGTGATATGTGAATATTATTGCATATACTGGATTAATGAGAAGCATAGTGGTAAGACATACTAAGATATAATTAAAGTCTTTTAACATCTTCTTCTTCTCCTTTCGGCCTGTTCCAACGCCTTTTCACATAATAACACTAGTTACAACGAACAATTTATCATCAAATAATTTTAAAATATAATATCTATTATTATAATGGGAATATTGGACGGAACTCATACCGAGGATGTTACTTCATCTGATGCAATTTCAAAAGATTCAAGGGGTTAAGATTTTGAAAATGAACGACTTGTTAATGTAAAAAAAACCCTGCTGTTGGGCTAAGGGTAGTGAACTTAAACTACTTTTTTACTACCAATCTTTGCTTCTCCTACAGTAAAAAATAGGAGCGCCTAACTGAACTTTCCTGAAGAATTTTTTTTACTGTACGTACATTTAAGTTGTGTTTTTTTTGGAACAGTTTCGAAACCTTTCACATTTTGCGTAAGATACTCACTTTTAAAAGGAAAAAGACAGAATTGTGATGTTAGATTGCAGAGATCCCGATGTAAGTGATCGTATCCTTACTGTTTGTATTTTTTTCCAGGCTTGGTATTGGTTTCATATAAACAGGTAAACTCGACGGCAGTAACTTCCGAATTTTCTTTAAATAACTTTGTCAAGTCGCCCGGGCGAAATATTTCTGATGAAATTGAGAAGGCTGGTAGGTCCACTTATAATTTGAAGGTACAGTACAAGACAGCCTTTGAATAAAAACATTACAGAGCTCCTATTGGAACTCGAATGAGAGTCATTTTAGTGTTCCACATTTTGCGTATAATATTAATAATAATAATAATAATAATAATAATAATAATAATAATAATAATAATAATTTGTCCTGGGTATGGACATTAAACTGCATCCGGTTGTGGAGTTTCGACGTTGGCGAATGAGGTTACCCTTTGCCACAACTACCTCCAGGTCACCCTTGACCAAGGTGTAGAACCTGTTAGCTCTCCCCGAGAGCAAGAAATGTCGAGTTCGCTTCCGACGGGGGCTAGTCTGCCTCATGGGTAGAGAGGACTCTTTAACTTTGGTTGGCAACCCCTCTAAAGATGGTGTCTTGAAAAAAATACCGGTGGTAGTGTAACCTTAAATTCACTAATTCTCAAATGAGTGTAAAAATGTCAAATCAAATTAATGAAAATAACGGTGTGAATGAGGCTGGAAGAACTTGTGAAGGTCTCTCGCCCGGTAGGTGCTGCCCGGATCAGCAGCGGGGACCCGGTCGTCATCATACTACTGCTAAGAGAAAGTGGAACAAAGAATTAAACGTAGCTGCAATGGAGTGCTACTTTCTAAGTGATCCAGTGAATGAGGATGTTAAACCTTTACGAGGGTATAGGCAGAGGATGCATCGTGTTTGGAAGGAAAGAGGTTTATTTGACACCAGTAAACAGAATTTATGCGATCAGGCCAGATCCATAAGGAAAAACGAGCTACTATCCGAGGTGGAGATTGAAATGATTAATAGAAGTGTCTTAGAAAAGGAGACAGAAACTGACTTCGTTGTTAACATTGAAAATGTAGATCAGGATAATGATGTGGCACAATCTTAACCCAAGCTTGATGTAAACCAACGAAACGACGTCAACTTACCTGAAATGCCAGTGGAGTTTGATGATGAACACAATCAGAGAGAACAGAGGAACAACAACATGTGATAGACCAAATATGCGCCATTATGAAGGAAACGGATTAACCCTTTTCCCCAGGTTTGAAGAAAGCAGACAGAAAAAAGTTAGCAAACATTACCAAAAGTGTTAATGAAATGTTAACCCATGTTAAGACAAACACCACAACTGAAACGAATGACCTGATCTTTGCAACGTCGATTTACATTGCTGGAAAGCTTGGTTTAAGAACCCCAACAAATGAAAGGAGAACACCAAAAGAACCCTGGTGGAAGCGAAGGATTAAAAAGTCAATCGATGAGATTCGAAAGCATATTAGCATATTGAAAAGGAAGAAGAACGGTGAGAATGTTAGACAAATAAATACTCTGCATCAGAACAGAAATATAGGATTAAAGCAAAAGAAATTAATCTGGTTATTAAAGAACTAAATCAGAGATTAGTTGCAAAATCTCACAAACTTAGAAGGTATGATGAGAGAATCTATCAATTCAGACTAAATAGAACATTCGGTCAAGATCAAAAGGAAGTTTATCAAGAGTTAAATGGGTCTGAGAGAGCTGAGAAGGTCATGCCGAGGAAAGCAAGGTATTCTGGTCAGATATATGGGGGAAAGAAAAGAAGCACAATTCAGAAGCGGGATGGCTTCAAAAATTGAATGAAGAAAAGAAAGATGTACAACAGGATAACTTGATGATTTCTGAACTTCTGGTTAAAGAACAAGTTAAGCGAATATCCAATTGGAAAGCACCGGGGCCAGATGGGGTTCAAGGATACTGGCTGAAACACCTGACAACACTCCAAAGCCGTATTTCCCGTCAAATGAATGAGCTGGTTAATGGTAATGGGTCAATTCCTGCTTGGTTGACCAAAGGCAGAACTGTCCTTTGCCAAAAAGACCCTTCTGAGGGAAAAGACGTGGGAAACTTTTGACAAATTTCCTGTCTACCACTAATGTGGAAACTAATGACAAGTATTATTTCTGATAATATTTATAAATACCTGAAAGAGAATGAGATACTCTCTGACGAGCAAAAAGGTTGCAGAAGGAGAAGTAAGGGTACTAAAGACCATCTCATCATTGATAACGCCATTATGAGTGTAAGAGAAGGCACAAAAATCTGGCAACTGCGTGGATCGATTACAGAAACGCGTATGATATGATTTCCCACTCCTGGATACTTGAATGTCTAAAACTGGTAAATGTATCCGAAAATGTAATAAAGTTTATTACCGAGTCCATGGAAAAATGGAAGACAGTCTTAACAGCATGTGTTGAAAAGTTATGCGAAGTTGACATCAGGCGAGGTATATTCCAAAGGAATAGTCTGTCTCCCTTGTTGTTCGTAATTTGCATGATTCCTCTCTCCAGTATACTAAGAATGATGGGTGCTGGATACACCTTAGGGACTGTGAAAATCAACCATTTGCTTTTCATGGACGATTTAAAGTTGTTTTAAAAAAACGAAAAGCAGATCGACAGTTTGGTGTTTACTGTACACGCATTTAGCAAAGATATTGGGATAGAATTCGGATTTCAAAGTGTGGTGTCCTGGTGTTAAAAAGAGGAAAACTGATTAAAAGTGAAGGCTCAAGCTTGACTGATGGTAACATTATAAAAGAAGTCGAACAGAATGGTTACAAATACCTTGGTATTATTGAATGGGATAAGATTAAGGAGGATATAGTTAAAGAATCTTTCCGGAAAGAGTACCTTAGGAGGGAAAGACTAATTTTGAAATCAAAATTGCACGGGTGAAATAAAGTAACAACAATCAAAACCTGGGCTGTATCAATAATGCGATACGGTGCAGGAATCATTAATTGGACGAAAAACGAACTAGAGAAGGTCGATAGGAGGACAAGAAAATTAATGACCATGCACAAAAGCGTAAACCCAAAAAGTGACGTTGCAAGGTTATATGTAAAGAGGAAAGAAGGTGGAAGAAGACTGATCCGTGTCGAGAAATGCGTAAGAGTTGAAGAAAATAATTTGGCATGGTACGTTTTAAAAAGTAGAGAGGAGATGTTCCAAATGGTTAAAAATCAAGGTCTTTTGAAAACAGAAGAATGTGAGGACCCAGAAGCTTTTAAGAGAGAGGGAAAGGTTGAGATGATAAGAGAGTGGAAGGAGAAAAGATTGCATGGACAATTCTTAGAAGAGAATGGAGCCGTTGATTGGGATAAGATTTGGGGATGGTTGAGTAAGGGAGACTTGAAAAGTACCACTGAGGCGTTGATTTGTAGTGCTCGGGAACAATCACTGAGAACGAACTATTTAAAATACCACATTGAAAAAACAGCAGAGTCACCTTTATGCAGGATGTATTTCGAGAGCGGTGAGAGTGTCAGCCATGTCGTAAGTGAGTGTTTCAAGTTAGCACAGAAAGAATATAAAAGTCGTCATGATAATATGGCAAGATATGTCCATTTGGCAATGTATCCTACGGCAGGTTTGGAACGGGCCAATGAGTCGTACAACCATAAGCCAGATGGTTGTAGCTAAAATAAAGAACAGAAACTGTTATTGGACATGATGATACAATGCGACCAACACATCGAAGCTAGAAAGCCTGATATTGTGATGATAAATAAAAGAACAAAAGAAGCTAAAATAATAGACATCGCCATTCCTGGGGACAAAAGAGTAAACGTGAAGGAAACGGAAAAGATTGCGAAATACCAACCATTGAAGGATGAAATTGTACGGTTATGGAAGTTAAAGAAGGTTTAAGTGATTCCTGTTGTTATAGGTGCCTTGGGAATGGTTAGTAAGAAGCTGGAATCACATTTAAAGGATTGCGATGAAAACATCAAAATGGAAGTTGTAAAAAAACAGCATTGTTGGGATCAGTACGCATCCTTAGAAAAGTAATGTCGTCTTAAGAGACTGAAAAAGTAAACTTTAAACCTCGGGTGGCTTGTCACTGCCTGCTTTTAAGTTAATTTACCGACATCAAGAACTAAAGTCGAGAAGTGAAACATTGAACATAATAATAATAATAATAATAATAATAATAATAATAATAATAAATTAAAAATAATAATAATTAAAAAAATTCACTATAATTCACAACAATAACACTATTCCTGCCTAGTTGCAGCGCACCGTATCCGCCGTTTTACCCATCTATCACGAGATCGTGTGTAATTACTCGATACTACTACCACTACGACTGCTGCTGCTACTACTACTACTACTTCTACTACTACTACTTCTATTACTACTACTACAACTACTACTACTACTACTACTACTACTACTACTACTACTACTACTACTACGACTGCTACTACTAATACTAATACTGCTTCGTCTACTACTAATATTATTATTATTAATAATAACAATAAAAATAGTAATAATAAAAATTATTGATATGATTCACGTCATTTTCAACAATCAAGAGCATTTGCTGCTTACTCCGAATTCGTGAAATTTGAAAAAAATCAGGGCTATGTGTATTTGGAGAGCTAACCTCAGCGCTTAAAACTTCAAATGTTTGAAGTCAACTTGGAAGGGGGAAGAGAAGGAGAAAATACACAATGACAAATAAATGTATGTCATACACTTCTAAAGCAAAACGTTATTTAACTCGAACAAGTCGTCTTCAATAACACAAATATTGTGTAATGGCAGTGTTACTAACAACGACTTTCATGTTGACGGTATTTACCTTTGTTTCCACTAGGCTCTACAATCCATTGTTATGATATCTATGCCCGAAAGGATCTTCCAACTGTTTGACTAAAAGAACGTGAATCCAAAGATAGTCTTTCGTGTGGTTTATATCTTCCTCTTTTGACTCTTGCTCAGTTATTGAGCTAGTATCAGACTTTGTTAATGTGGGTCTGGGAAAGAATCACACCGCTAACATTTATGTTCTTGGTGATTTCAGTGCTCATTACATAAACTGGTTGGCTCATTCTGTTAAACTGATAGACCTCGAAATTTTTTTACAACTTTAGTCTTGCCCATGATCTCACACAGGTTGTTGATTTTCTAAGAGAATATTCTGATTCAGACTCAGAAGAGAAATCTTTCAGATATCATTTTGACTATTGTTCCTGAGCAGTTGTACAGTTGCGTCCTTATCTTTTAAATCTTCAGGTCGTAATATTTGTATTGTAGAGGTTAAGGTACTCTTTTACGTTTTGTTGACAAACCGCATGGTTGTCATCCTTCTAAATTAGGTTTACTGAGATGGTTTTCTTCAATTTTAAGATATTCCGTGGCATTCGTTACTTAACAAATCAGTTTCTAATGTTGCAACTGTTTGTACGCAGTCGTTGTTACAAGTCAAACCTCAATCTCCTCCAGGATTCAATGCTCATTATTCTTCTGCCATTGCCCATCACAATTATCTCTATGTTCAGTGTTAAGGTAATGGAGCTGAATAATCTAGGGTTTTTTGTAAAAAGGCTAGGAATGCTTGTAAATGGTTGATTTTTTTATGCAAAGTCTTGCAATCCAAAGGAAGTTCGAGAATGTATTTCTTCTCAATGGCTCGAATGATGAAATTAAAAAATTGAACTCTACTAAGTAGGTTATGTCTCTTTTAAGGTGTTTGGTTTATTATGTCCTCTAGGAAAAAGGTTAGTCTCTTTGATAACTTGTTTTTGAAATGAACTGATCAATTCTTCTCTAAAGAAAACTGGTGTTTGTTTGCTAGGTTTAACTTAAAAATCTTTTCAAATTTTGGACTCTGTCATCATAAATCAAAGATTGCTTGAAAATTATATTTTCTGGTTTGATCAATTTAAAGCTCTTGTTGTAAAGGAGTGTAAAGAATGCTCTTGTCCTAAAGGAGTGTACTTCTAAGCTATTTTTCTTTGTGGCCGGAATTCTCAATTTTAGCAGATCGGAGTCTTGTTTTCCGTCTCTGTGGAAAGTTTTTAATACGGTCACTGTCTTCAAAAATGCAGTTGGCCAGTCTGACTCTGGCCAATAGTGACTCGTAGGTTCTCTTTCTTGTTTTTAATCTTTTTGATCGCATTTGTAACCTCATTTCTTGTGATGGGTCCCAACTCTACTTGTAAAGGTTCAAGGTTTAGCATGCTATGCCAGTCATTTTGGTTAATCGGAGCTGGTTGGTTTAGAACTTCTTTGAAGTTCTCTGCCCACCTTGCATTTTGTTCAGCCTCAGTAGTCAGCACCTTTCCACTGTTGTCTTTCACTGGCATATTTGGCGAGTTCCTCTTCCCCGGTAATTGCTTGGCTATTTTGAATAACTCACGTGTATCATTTCGCTCTGTTGCTTCTTGTGCTTCTTTTGTTTTTCTTTCAAACCATTCCTTTTTGTCCTTCCTGCATCCCTTTTTTACTGCTTTGTCCATCTCTTTGTATTTCTCTTGAGCGATTCTGGACTGTTCTCTTGTTCTTGCTTGATCGCTTGCTGTTTTTCCATCATGCCGGTCGTCTATCAGCTTCCAGGTTTCTTGTAAAATTCATTATTCCTTTTTTATACTTCTTCTGAATCCCAACAAGTTGGTAGCACTTCCAGCGACGGCTTCTTTGAAGGATGTCCATTTCACTGTAATATCTGCATCCCTTTAAAAGATTGCAAATCTATTTGACAGATCGTCCTTGAGTCTCTCTGCCATTTCGGGGTTTAGAAGCTTCTCTGTTGCGAGGGCCTTTGGTCTTTCTTGTTTCTTCAGTCGCTTAAAGTTAATCCTTATTTTCTCACCCAGGGGATGGTGGTCTGAGAAAACATCTGTTCCTTTGAACGTTCTCACATCTTGGAGAGACGTACCCCATCTGACACTCACGCAAATGTAGTCTATTTCATTTGACTTGGCATTGCCTGGTGATGACCATGTTCCTTTTTTAATAGACTTATGTTTGAGGAAAGTGTTACCAATTCGCAAATTGTTTTCGTTGCAGAACTCTATCATTCTCTCTCCGTTGTCATCGGTGCTGGTGGCTGATCCAAAAGGTCCTACTATGCTTGGCAATCCTCCTCTACCTGGCCCGACTTGTGCATTCCAGTCACCCATTACTATTTTTAAATCATGACCTGGCAGATTGTTCATGGTCTCCTGCCGCTGAGTGTAGAACTCGTCTTTGCTTTCCTCATCAGCTACTTCCGTTGGTGCATAAACTGAACTATTGAGGTTTTGTCATGTTTTGTAGCCAGTCTGGCTGTTGTAATCCTGTCTGATACCGAGTTCCATCCAATTAATGCGGCCGTTGCTTCCTTATCAAGGAGAATTTCTACTCCTCTCACGTGTTCTTCTTCATCCCGGAGTACAAATGTGACTCCTTCGCTTGACAGTCAGCCTTTCCCTGTCCATCTGATCTTACTCAATCATAACATTGATAGTCTGTAGTTCTTCATTTCACGTATTACCTGTGATAACTTTCCAGTGTCATACAAGGTCCTTACGTTCCATGTTCCAATCTTTGTTTGGTTATCTTTTATCTTACAAGGCTGAGATAAGTGATTCCAATAGACACGGAGAGCACGAAAAGTTTGTAAAAATAATTATGATGCACTCAAATGAAACATTGTTTCCAAATGGCCTAGCGTTGATAGTTTGAGTGGTAGAACATGGAATCATAAGAGATCCACCCACTGGTTCAAACCCTATTCAAAAGACACATTTTAAAAAAATCAATGTTATTTAAATGTATTTGTTTCTCAAACATGCATATTTTCATTTTTATATTTGTCAGTACGGGGCCTGGTTGAGTTTCTTTTTATTCTTCAATATATGTAAATATGTCTTATTACTCAAAGCACTACGAATTATAGATTGGGTCTCTCAACATGTACAGAGTTTTTTCTGTAATAATATCATAATATTGCGGCCCTCAATATTCTTCTGAGCATTTCATTTTGAGCCTTAATATATTTTAAAACAAATTTTGTATGATATCTAATGCTTATCCTTAAATAACAAACGAAAATGAATACTGCAAAAGAATGTATTTGAAAAAGCTTGTACAGTATCTGTACATTTATTGTACATTTATTGTAGCGCTTTATCCTGTATAATTATATCCTACTGCACTGAAGTAGTTTTCAGTCCTACTGGGGGCAAACACAAATGAAAATTATGGTAGAAACAAAATACTTGAGTTGAAAAAAGGTTAATCTAAAGATGGGAAAAAGCTACATATTTGTTTAGAAATCTTAACTGCAAAAATCTTATCTTTAAATATAAAAACATCAAACACCTGTTTTGTATCTTAATGTATCCTAATGTTAGACTTTCATTCATTTATAAATATTTCAGCTCAGCAGAGGCATTTTTTATCTTTTATTAGTACGGGTTTGTAACGTACCAGGTATTATTTTCATAGAGAGTACCACCCCTAGTCAAGAAATCTGTTAAAAATGACGATTTTTTAAATAGTAAACCTTGTCAATGATCAGTTGCTCTTGATTCCATTTCTTTTTAGTTTTCAATATACCACGAAAATATTTCTCATCTGTACATATACCTTTGGGTGCAGTTAAAAAAATGCAGGTTTATCATTTTAACACGTTTGCTTGTACAAAGAGCTTTTATAGTGATCCACCATTTGGATTCTTTCCACCCTCAAATTCATTAACAAGTGGATTTAACTTCAGCTGGAAAGCCCAAAGAAGAATGTGAATATTTTAAAGGTCATTTAAACACGCCATAAGATACTTTCTTGGCAATAGGAAATACTCCAGAAATCATAATTCTTTTACACGTACGCCATCAAAAACTGTTTATTTCGTTAACTTACATTAAAAATGCAGTTCACTTCTAAGCCAAATTTTTGTGTTAACACTCATTGTACTTCTGTAACAAATTCATATTTGTAAAAGAACCTGCCACACAAGAACCGTTTGCAAATGCGTGACCATAGAACAGACCGGTTTACCTTTTCATTTTTAGCGTGAGAGAATAACACATGAAACAATATAAATCATTCCTGTGAGGTCAGTACATGTTACCTAGAAATCTTTTACGTTTGTTGAATGTAAATAAATGGAAGCACATTCTTATTTGTTATGACAACGAGTGTCTTATTTTCTTTCCTATGCTGGCTTAAGAATATAAACGGCCAAACGTTTTATTTTAAGCTGATTTTTCATCACGAGACTACGTAAAGTACTAGACCGAAATCATCTATACCAAATTCGAGAACGTCAAATGGCCAATCTCTTCTCAGCTTTTTAACTATGATTAAGTGTAGAGCTTTGATCACTCCTTCGGTCGTGTCTTCACATACAGGGCATAGCCATGGAAGACAGCCGGTCTTAAAATGCTTGAGCACTGGCTCTAGATAGAAAAAACAGTGGGTCCATTTTCGTCTTTCACAGATTCTATCTATGAAAGGCCCCAAAGAAAGCAACAGATCACAGTCAAAAATGATAGATAGCATGCAAGACACCATAAAGTGCAAAACATATGGATGGCCCTCAAACACCCTTCGTTGGAAGGTCCGTTCTCTTGCGTATATTTTGTTTTAACGTCATTTTTCCCAGTAACTGAGACTCAGACGGCACCATTCAGAGGGATTTTGTCTTAGCAGTGGAGAGTTTCTAGGCCGGATGCCCTTCCTGACCTCAACCAATAGCTTTTCATTTTGTAAAGTTTTAAAGTCTTTTCCTCCGCCGGGGGAATCGAACACAGAACCTCATGGTTACTGTGGAATTGCACTAGCCATTAAGCCACGGCTTATCTTCCCTCCCCATGTGTAAAAAGAGTATACACACCTTGCGATGAAGGATTTGACTCTCGACCATCGTCAATGCAGCGCACATGCAGCCCAGGACATCTAAGGGGATCACAGACTGTTATTGCCTTCCTGACGTGGGTTAAATATCTACAGTCCCTCTAGGAAGTTATCCGCGATTCAAGAATCGTGTAACTATTTAGCAGATTAAAGTTTCGTTGGTTAACGGAATCAACCAGACAAAGCACTGTACCAACTAAGAAGGGCCATGCACCACCACCCATAGAAAGAAAGATCTTTTAATCTGTCAGTCCTTACTATGGCTTGACCTGGTGAGGTTTACCCTGTTGATTCAAATTAAGCTGCAGGTTCCACTCCTGGTGGTGCCTTTCAATCAATTCCTTACATGCACTGGGAGGGTCTGAAGTGTTATTCAAGTTTGAAATACTTCTCCAAAAAAAGTTCCATATTTTTCTACAAGTCCACAAAATCCAATGAGTCCTGATTGCCAGACTGAGAAAAATTTCCTTTTTGTTATCATACCTCGACATGGCGTCCTGATAAAAATTGTCAAAGCTATAGAACTGGTATATAGTTTGGACCATTCTTTGTTGTCTGAACGGTCAGGTTTCTCCAGCTTAGTTGGATGCAGTCGGTATAACATAGATGATGACGTGTTCCTCTACAAGAAGCCGTTTTCCGAGACTAGATTAAAGAATCTATAAAAGGAACAGAGATAAAGCGGCGATAGTATTCCTCACTTGTGCCATTAGTGTTTGCTTGGAATACTTGATGGCCACACCACCGTTGGACATATATTGTGGCAACGGTTTTCTTGATTGTTTTCAATAGCGGTTGTCCACGAAAATTAATTTCTACATTCTGCCTATGATCACCAACCATCTAAAAGACGTTGTGAAGGTGGTGATTGGCACTTACCATGTCTGGGTGGACTCGCTGAAGTATTTGGGTAACGCATTTAAATTAATAAATATTTGTCCATTATATGAAGCTATTAAATTTAGCAAGAAGGTAGAAAATTTGGTTGGGTCGTACTTCTCCAGTTTTCCTGATACTGATCGTTTATACTTTGTTCATACACTTTGATTTTGAACAAGACATCGCATGCGCAAGGGTGGGTGTCCACCTCCTACACCTTCTCTGGGTACATCAATGCACAATTAGGAATAAAAACAGAAAGCTGGGTTGATGTCTCAAGTAAATGATTACCAAATCAACCCAACCTAACTAAAAACCTGCAGAAAGCCTTGGCATACAACTGACATTTTCGTATTAAACAAATTTCAACTTAAAAAATTCTTGGTTTTATGGACTCCGTGAAAACTATTGATGTAAAATATTTATCATATCCTGAGTCATTTCGAGAGGTACTTCTTCCATCGTGAGGCTGACGATAAGAGAAGTACCTCTTGAAACGTTTCTCAGAAAAAGCTTACGAGTCATGATATGATAAATACCTACATCAAAAACTTAATTTTGTTCGTTCATGTTTTCTTTTTCTTTGCAAAGAGCGTTTGTTCCAGTTCTTGGATGGGGTAATTAATAAGAAGATCAGCTTAGATTTTTGAATTTCTCTTTTTTTAATCATTGTCTCTTGAAAAAACAGGGACAAATCATGTTTCAGTAACATTTTTTACTTTTTAAAAAAATCTAATTACCAGATATATCATAATTTTCATTTCTTGTTTTAACTTAGTATTTCCTGTTTGTAACAAGGAACTCAGAGTGAAAACAACGGAATGCAGACGTACAGTTGAAGATGAATGGTGAAAAGGAAATAACGATTTAAGTAAAGGTTTTTATTTGTACTGACAAATAAAGAAAACTAAAAATTTTAGTTCTCACTTCAGATTTTAAGTTTTAAATAGAAAATAGAAAAGATATTTAACAAAGTATAAAATACAGCGGTTTTCTGCCTAACACTGGTTACAATTTAACAGGTTTTACGATGTTAGGTACAAATAACATAGAAATTTATTTCGATTTCGGTTAATATTTTGTACAAGCTTTGAAAAGGATTTCAAAGCAGTTTTGAAAAAGAATCAAAGAATGGACAACGTGGGTTATGAGTTGATGAATTTATTAAGTGCCTCAAAAAGAATATTGTGATATATCAGATTGAAGGTGGTTGTTGGTAAAGAAAAGGAACAAAATGCATTTCATTTTAGTTTCTTACATCAGAAAAGTATTATAATATTTTTGCTGCAGAAAAAAAGGAATTACTAATTTCACTTCGGAAACAATTTTCAAAGAAAAATGTGATATAATTTCCTTTAACACATTGTACTCAATGAAAAGAAATGACTGACTCAGTATCAGAAGGTAATTTAAAAGAGAAGAGAATTTTCCGTCAAAAACCGATAAATACATGTGCCTAGGCTTTGCGATCTTTCAACACAACTATCTTCAACTTCAAAAATTTAGTTGGTTTGTGTAAGAAATGCATCTATTTATCTTCAAGTTTCAAGTCCAAATCGGACAAAAGATTAAGAAAGAGATGGAGAAAGAGAGAGAGAGAGAGAGAGAGAGAGAGAGAGAGAGAGAGGAGAGAGAGAGAGAGAGAGAGAGAGAGAGAGAGAGAGAGAGAGAGAGAGAGAGAGAGAGAAAAAGAGAAAGAAAGAAAAAATACA
>RDPX01000223.1:1295315-1347235 GCA_003991215.1 Morbakka virulenta
AATGAGCCTGAAATGTTATTATTTTAGTTGTAAATCTTGGTAGTTAATCTACTATATTTCTTTGTCAACAAGTCTACATTGTATATCCGTTACAAGTGCGAGTTTTATTTTGTCTGCGAAGTAACTGTCACAGCATATTTTCTTCAATGTAGCATCAATATCTAAAGTGGGTGATGTAAACCTTTTTTCGAATTAAACGTCATTCGAGGTACCTTCAAAAGACAACAAGACAACTTTCTTGTAAAATTTGAATGCTTTGACAGGCCGACGAATTGAACATGGGACCTCCTGGTTACAATGCAGCTGTACGAAACTCTAAGCCACGGCTCCCTTTAGGCAAGCCCTTATGGCGCCATTTAAGAGATAAAGCTCATAAAACTTTGCGTTCTGTTATATAGTTTATTAATACAACAGGCAACGGACATGGTAGAGTTGTACAAGATAAGAGACTCCTGAAAAGACTTTACTAGTCAATTTCAGGCTAATAAAATAAACTGCGATGTCTTAAATAAATATTGTTATACTTGTTAAATATACCATATGTGATTAATGATTGATAAAGTCTGCTTTTATATAACAAATAAAATGAAAATTCTGGTCATGATCCGAATTCACACCGCCAGCTCTTGCTGAACATGGACTTCAATAATGATAACCAAGAAAACAAAATGATTGGTAATCCAATCACTAAGTTCGTTTTTCTCTATTACATTAGTGTTATATAGTTTTATAAAGATAGCTTTCAACTGTAACGGTGAGAAAATCTGTCTATTGTAATCGTATATTATTATATTCTGTAGCAATAGGAAAATGAAGCCTTGGACTCCTTGGGAAATAAATTCTCACAAACTCTTTAGATTTATTTAAAAGAGACTTGTATATCCTTGAACTTCCAATATAACAATTACAGAGTGCTTAGAAACTAATTTTAGTATCGAGAGATGCTTTAAAATTGAAATAAACCATTTCACCTGAGCACTTTTCTTTTTTCTTTGGTTTAACATCCTTTTCCCCCATCAATTGAGGCTCGGATGGTGCCCTTCAGAGGAACTTTCTTTTGGCAGTGAGGAATTTTTTGGCCGGAATCCCTTCCTAACGCCAACCAATGGCTTTTTCTTTTCTAAAATTCCAAATTCTCCTCGCCTGCGAGGAATCGAACCAGGAGCCGATTGGTTACTGTGCAACTGTACTAACCCTTAAGCCACTGCTCCTCTGTCACCTGCGTACTTACGGTAATTTCAAATTTTATCAAGGTCTTGCGTCAACGGCGTAATTCAATAACACAAAAAACAAGAGAGAACATAATTATTAAGAAGGTAAACGCCTATCTTGCAATGGACATAACAAAAGGACATTAAGAACAATCAATCTTTCCCCTCTTTTTAGATATCAGCAAAGTATGTAGCCATGAAAACGGTTTTAATTTAGATTTGAGAGGTACACAACTTCATTATAATGAGGAAGAAGAACAGCAAATTCTTAATTAAACTTTTTCATTTCTGAAATAACCTCTTAAAAACGTTTGCAATTAACAAATTATATGTTTCTTTTATCAACCGCAAACCACAAATGCTGTTTTAATAGGAAATTTGTATTTTGAAATAATATAAAATCTGTTGTTAATGAAAACCGAAAGCCCGCTTAAGCGTCTCTGTTAATCATCGGAAATTGAACAACTGGGTTTTGTGTTTATTTCTAATATTAATGTTGGCAAGATTTTAAAATTTGAGAACAAATTACTGCGACGAATATAATATCAGATAATATGTGGGATAGATGGATGTAGTAAATTTGAAAAAGTTACTGAAGCCACATTTACATATTAACAGCAGCTAGAAGCAAAATAAATACATATATATATATATATATATATTTGCAACACTGGAGACCATTTAACATTTTCTTGTGAAAAATAGAAAGAAAGACATATTCAGATCGTAGAAGATTGATTTTGCGTAAAGAGCAATAAAAACCTTTTAATTAATTTTCGGTCCCTTCCTCCACGTTTTACCACCAGTCCAAAATTTTTAAGAATGTTGGTTGCTTTAAAGTTAAGCTCGCTCATAGCAAAATTCTATTTTTTTGAAAGCATAAACTTCCTTGCACACATACTTTACAACATAAAGTTAGATATATATGGATTATTTTTGCTGCGACAGGAGTTTTAAAAATACAAAGGAAAATCTACCTTTGTGGTAAAGTGCTAAATAGTCTAATCTCGTGGTTTCAATGGAATAATCTAAGTTTTTTTAGTCAGCCAGAAGTGTCTCAATGCATTCAAAATCTANATATATATATATAGATATATAGATATATATATATATATATATATATATATATATATATATATATATATATATATGTTTGCAACACTGGAGACCATTTAACATTTTCTTGTGAAAAATAGAAAGAAAGACATATTCAGATCGTAGAAGATTGATTTTGCGTAAAGAGCAATAAAAACCTTTTTATTAATTTTCGTCCCTTCCTACACGTTTTACCACCAGTCCAAAATTTTTAAGAATGTTGGTTGCTTTAAGGTTAAGCTCGCTCATAGCAAAATTCTATTTTTTTGAAAGCATAAACTTCCTTGTACACATACTTTACAACATAAAGTTAGATATATATGGATTATTTTTGCTGCGACAGGAGTTTTAAAAATACAAAGGAAAATCTACCTTTGTGGTAAAGTGCTAAATAGTCTAATCTCGTGGTTTCAATGGAATAATCTAAGTTTTTTTAGTCAGCCAGAAGTGTCTCAATGCATTCAAAATCTATACTTCTTTCATTCACAGGGTGTGAATGCTTGTTTGGGCGACAAGCCATTAACTGCAGAGTATTTCTTTATTCAAAAGATGTGTATGTTTTTGTGCGTGGTTAGATACTATCCACATAGTATTTTACCACTTTGCCTTTGCAACAAAGCAATAAAACGATGTACTAAAGGACCCACGTAAATAAGCAAAAATATTGCTTTTGTCTTGCACAGCAAAAAATTGAAATAGGTGCTACATTTATAGCAAAATATGGTAAAAATATTGTTCATGAAAATTTTTCTCTTCATTATAGTTTTTACTTTTCAATTCTTTTAATGTTAAAATTAGTGTTTGAAAAATAGAGGTAGATATATGTATGACAATAAATCATTTATTGTGTTAAACGCTCGAAAGGCATTGTAGGCAAAATGGATTGTAGCTCAAAAGACATTCCTAGTCTGGCTTGGTCAGCAAGCAAATTTTTCCTAGATTAGGCAATAAAAAAGCTTTAACGCAAATGTCCACCAAAGATTTTCCTTTTTTTACAATAACTTTATATTTTGTTCCTTATTTATATAATTTTTACAAGTTCCAATGTTCAGGTCTTCTCGTGCATTAGACAGTAGACTTTTCAAAATGACACAAAAGCAAACAGCATATTTTTACAAATAATTTTTCAAAACACAACCCAAGATTCTGTGTTTTATACAGACTTTACGTAATTCTGCTGTTATTTTCAATGGAGAAGGACGGGGTGAAATCCAAAATATTTCAAAAAGGACATTACAATACTCTCGAAAATCCCTTAATGATAGCAAGTTTAGTTTCTGAAAGAGCGAATTTTCTGCAGGCTGAAAAATGTTGGATTTATAAAACCGGTATAAGCTCATAAAACGCTCAGTTGTTCACTAAAAAATTGTACATTTAGAAACTTCTTGAAAAATTTCAGAAAATGAAATAGGAAACTAAAGCCATTTTTGTTCATTCTGGCTTGAATTCTTATCTTACTCGGGCTTTAATTCTCTTTTCTTTTTGTTTTTTTCGAGACCCAGAAATCAAAGATATCTTGAATGAAAATAATTTTTGGGTTCCTGTAGAAAATTCTCTGGTTGGCGTAAGGAAAGGCATCTGACAAAGAAATTTCGTACTGGTTAAATAAAGTCTTTTTAGAAAGACACAGTCCTATTACAGAAATAGGAAAAGGTAGGTTAAAGATAATAAACAAAACAAACAAAAAGTGCTGTGCACTTTGTTTATGTTTACAGCCCTTAATTGCTGGGGAATAGGAGGATGTTAGAAGGCAGTCAAAACTGAGGAAAGGTCATAAAGATTAATCATGGAAAATTTTATCAAATTCTTCTCTTTTTGATCCCCTAGAGCAGTTGCACAGTAACCAAGAGGTTTTGTGTTCGATTAACAGAGGTGGCGAGGAGAATTGAAAATTTATAAAAGAAAGAGCCATTGGTTGGCGCCAGGAGGGCATCCGGTCAAGAAATTCCTCACTGCCAAAACAATATCCCTTTGAAGGGCACATTCTGAGCCTCGATTCCTGGGGGAAAATGACGTTAAACTACTCTCTTTGATCTCCATGTGATACTTATGTCATATGAAATTACATTTGAAAATCGAAAAGCAACTACATCATGGGAATTCAGTCATATTAGATCGGGAAAGGCTTGCCTTTGAAATATTGAGCTTTTTTTAAAAAGTAGTATTTGTGAGTTCAATGAAGGCAACAAATATTTATATTAACCTGCACACAAACAGAACAAATAAATTTGCTTAACAAAGAAACTACTCTTTGGAAAAACTATGATGACCTCTAAGATTTTATCCATGAACAGTAGTAATTTGTAGCCTAGAAAATGATTAAATAAATTTTTCATCTAGGATGTGAAAAACCTGACTGTTAATGGTTTGAAATGCACCGCTTTCTGTAACTTAAAATAAGATGGGTTGAAACGAGCTTGGCATGTATTCAAGATTCCTATTAGATTAGAATTTAAAAATGCATAATAGGAATCTCGATAAAATCAAGTTCAGAAGTCAATTTTCTCTAAAAGGTTTCTCGATGTGGTGTTGATTTTTATAACTGTTATGATTTGATACATTTTAATATATATATATATATATATATATATATACATATATATATATATTGATAATATGTACATTAATCGGTTTTGTGGCACAAAACACCACATCTGGATGATTTTTTTTTGCCCAAATCACAATTTGTAGTCTTGTCTGCAAAGGTGTTGAAGATATTTGTGAACAGCATCCATCATAAAAATGGGCCGGCAATTTATTTTGTTTTGCCCTTATTTCATACAGGCTGTTATTTTCTGTTGAAAAAAATGCTACTTATTCCGTTCATCAAAAGCCAATATTAATAAAAAGCCATTGGAAATTCCATATTAAATTAGTTACACGAGTCATCCAAAAATGGACTACAGTTAATTCGATTTTAGGGGTTAACTAGATGTACGCAGTACTTAATATGAGTGTTGCAGATACAACTTGGAGGAAGTGAGCAAAAACAATTAGGAATAAACCCGACAAAATAAAGTATAAAAAATATTTCTTATTTTTTGGAAGGAAACATTTAATTGTAACACTCAATATCCCACCACAGTGTAAACAGGGCTTGTGAATCAATTCACAAACTAAATTATTTTCACAATCTGTATATGTACATTAAAAACATTAGGCTGTAAGAATTTCAAGGTGATCAAAGCCTCTTTTAAAATGTTGCCTCTTGATTCATAATACGAAACAGCTAAATTTTCAGAGTTCACACACACGGAAAACCGACACAAGACAGAGGGTTTCTAAAAGACGCTCTCTGTATAGCAATGATAGAAAGAGTATATTGAGCTAAAACGAATTGAATCAAATCAAACGTTCAAACAGATAGGTACAATTGAGCTAAATGAGGGTAGTGGATACGGGTACAGTTCTTTCTGATTTGAAAAACTGCCAAAAAACTTTGTTTACGATATTATTAATTACATAAAAGTACTTTGTCTATAATAGCCTTCTCGTGAGTGAGATGAGAATTTCTCATTTTACAACAACCGTAAACATATTTATACTGAGCTGAGTCTAAAAGTTAGGTTATTGAATGTAGTCGTATTTGAAAAAATAGGCTAAACTTTTCTGTATCTTGAGACTTCATCTTACCAGCATTGGATAGATTAATTCTGCCATTGCTTAAATGGTAATAATATTTTGACACTTTCTTAACCATACAGCAATCACAGGTTTACCTATCTTTTGTAAATAGAAGAACTAAGTATTATCAAAATCCTCTTAAATTTTTGTCTAGACTTTTTGATTAATAATTGATAATTTCTAAGGCTGCACTTAAGACTTATAGCTATTTACAAGACTAAATTTGTTAAGGTTCAGCCTCTCAAAAGCTCGTCGATGACTACATTTGCTTACTTGTTGTCCAATAAACATAAAGACGTTTAGTCAACTAAGCTAGAAAATTCCATCCTTTTGGGGAGAAAAAAGAGAGAAAAAAAGAAAAAAAGAGAGAATTATAGAGAAAGAAACAAAAGAAATCAACGCAACTGGGAGCGACTTTTAAAAAACCCGGGTTTTTTGTTTTTATAGATTTTTATTTGATTAATTATTGAGCTGCATACTTTTAATTCTACTTTTAGCACAAACAGGCTCGTTTTGACCAGTTTACCTTTTCAGGGAGGGCACTGACTTTAAAAATCATTTTCTTCTTAACGAATACATTTGATGCAATGGTTTAATAGCGTAAAACAATTCAACTGCCTAGGCTATTTTATGTTAAGAAACTAACCGTCATAAACATACTCAGGTCTTTTTAATGCAGTAGGCAACTTAAAGAAAATTTTATCACTGGCAAAATTACTAATATGTTAGTTATTACTATTATTTGTTTATGCAAAATGTCATGTAAAATTAACCGGTGGTTCAAGTACTGTGCAGATAGACACTCAAGTTATACCTATTAGTCAAAAGCGAAATGATCAATAGAAGTGGATTTATCGTTAGAAGATATAACATTTAAGACTTAAATGTTTGTTAATCCTCTGCGATTGCCTTATTATTATTATTATTATTATTATTATTATTATTATTATTATTATAAATAATTTTTATACAGGATAAGTATTTCAATATTTACAAATATTGCTATTAACATACGTCCTTGTATTTCTGGTACTAAGCGCTCCCTATGCTTTAAGATATACTTGCAAACATTTGGACACCTTTTATCTGAGAAAAACCTTTAGGAAAACAGAAAAGAGAGAATACAATGCAAAGTAGTCACTCATAAGAATATTCAAAAGTCATTTAGAAAGTTTTGAAACATAGTGGCACTGTATATTGAACCGTTACCAATAAAAGAAAAATTCTGCAGCTGCTAGTTGACTTAAAAGTTATTGTATTTTGACTTTCGCTACATTAAAACCAAAGTTACTACGATACCTTACACATTTGATGCAGTAGGGAAAGACAATAAAGTTGTCGTAAAAAATTTAAAGATGGCGGCGACATGTTCCATGTTATTTTGGCCAAAATTTCCAAATTGACTAGGGCCTGGGCCCTAAAAAAGGCGATTCACTTATTAGGGAAAAGGTGCTTGTTAATATAAATAGTGTGACAGCTTTTTATGTTAATTAAGGTCTTAACCTAAATAATGTTGCATCAGTTCCTACTCAACTCTTACTGTTGATTTACGAACCGTGACATAGTTCTTTGCAATCAATTGGTTTAGTTTCATTGAGAGTTTAAAACAGATTTATCTATATTAATGCTAGCTATTTTATTAAAGTTACCTTTGAACGAAGAAAGTTAATATTAAAAGCTGGGAGTATTTCTTATTTCTAAATATAAAAGAAAAATGGAAATGCCAGCTTTTTTCTTCGAAATATCCAAGTTAATGTCAAGCCGGTACAGAAAATTATAGTATTTACTGTAGTATCTGACATTCGACGTTCAACTTTATCACGAAAATATAATTTCCTTGTAAATAGAGTGACAAGGACAAAAACCTTGGGGGCATTATCCCCGACCTTTTGCTTATTGGTGATTTGGTGGACATCAATTTGTATTACTTTTTCAAACTATTGAAAACTAGTTGTTTACATGGGTTCACAGCAACCTTATGTCTTCTTTGCTAACAACAAAGACTTCAAGAAGACATCTAAAAAATTCGTTACTTCTCAAAGCAAGACAGCAAGTCATTGACTATCACTTGTCTGTGCATGCGCACGGTTCGTCCTGTCACATGATTTTTGTCCCAAAGTTTTTATTCTCATTTTTAATTGGAGTTGATTTTGTTCTCCTGTCATTCGAAACTTACATAAAGTTTTCAAATTTCTTCCAATTTTTAACCATTTTTCTACAATATTTAAAAAAGTCCAGTAGAAATTTAAGACAAAACTTGTCAAAGATTTAGTTGTTGTTTTGTTTTAAGGCTTAGGTTGTTCAAACATTGACTGAACAACAAAGAGTTGGCAAGTTTTTTTGATGTTAATGTTATAATTTAGAATTTCCTATTCAGTATATGTATCATTGGATTATCGAATCATCCGAAGTTTACCTTATACAGCTACAAAGAAGCCTTGTCGCTGAATAAACGAAAGAAAATTAGTCAGTTCCTTAAACTTTCCTCAGAGACATCAGCACCAATTCAAACTTGGACTGAAACAGGGTGTTTAGCTGCATCAGCGAATGGTGCTAAATCTTTTTCGACAAGGGTTAAAAACAAAAAATACTATGCGCAAGCTAATCCAGTAATTTCATTGGGAAATCGTTCCATCCAGTAAGCAATTTTACTTTTCCTGTTATTGGAGATGTGAATGAAAAACGATCATGCAAGCACGTGATTCAACAAATATTCTTGGATTCTAAAAGATGCAGGTTTAAGACTCAACCACGTGTTTTAAATGTAAATGTTAAAACTGGAAACAAAACCTGGAGTTCGATCTACTTATAAAAGGCATTTTTTCGAAAAAGGTTTCCGAAAGGAGAGGAAAGCTATAAAAATATTTTCTAGTAAATGCTACAGGTCTGCTGTAACATACGAAGTTGTTGTCCCCGCAATGCCATGATGTAGTCGAAATAATTGACACAAAACAAAATAAAGCAATTAATCGTCGTTATTTTATTAGAGTCGTTATAATATTTGGCACGGCCAAAAATACCATTACCATGCCAAGGTGATGATAGTGGTATATACCTCTTTCAGCTTCAGAATTAGCAAGTAAAATAATCAGAGCTAAAGGATTGGCTTAAAAAAAAGCAAGGCAAGTTGATAACTCATGACATCAAGGACGAATTGTTGAAATTAATGTCTAGTTTTGTGCTGAGAAGAATGTTAGAAAAAATAAACGGAAAGATTATTTGATTTTGGGCGATAAATATACCGGTGTATCAAACAAATATCAGCTTAATTTTTGTCTTTTTTTTGGGTTAATGAAAATTTAGAGGTAGCTGTAAAATGTCTTGACTTTTAGGCAATTTTGGACATAAGCGGTGTAGCAATTGTGTTTGTTATTAAAGATATCCTTACAAGTTATCAGTTGAGTCTAGATACATGCAGGGGTCAGTGCTAAAATGGTGTGATTGACATGCTTGAAAGATCTTCAGCAGTTTCTTAAATCATACGTAGCCTTCAGCCACGTGTACACTTAACGTATCGTCACGCCCACTCCTTATCATTGTCAGAAGAAGGTGTCCCTGAAAGTATTGAAGTCTTACACGACACAATGGGTAAAGCAGGACGAGTAATAATTTTACTAAAATACTCTCCGAAACAAGAAAACCTACCTGGAAAACTTAAAGACCAAACTGAACGTGCTTCCGAAGACGTTGCGATAACGGAGACTCGATGGAAAATCCGAGCTGATTGCTGTCAGAGAATCTTAAACAACTATAAAGAATTAATGACAATCTGGGATTCCTATTTACAGAAAGAGCATTTGCAAGCAAGAAGGAAATCTAGAATAATCAGAGTTAGAAAACAAATGCGGTCTTTTGATTTTTTTTGGTTTGCGCATCGTACATCGGGTTTTGTCTCACACGTAAAATTTGCCGAAAACAAATTCCAAGCCGAAAAAATATCTGCATGCAGCTGGAAAAGTACAGCAAAAGTGCTCATTAATGTTCTTCTCAATATAAGAAAAAAATAATCAGGTGTTTGATGTGATTATCGCAAAAGCGAAGATCTACAGTAGACCTTTGTCCATGAAGCAGAATTGCCAAGAAAAAAGAAGAGCAAATAAAATTATTCTATTTTACATTTTGTTGATGGATACAGGGTCAACGAACCTGAATATTACCCTGAAATAGCTCAAGATTATTATTGAAAAATCGATTATGCTTCTTTAGCTCTTTTAATTACATCAATTAAGGAAAGACTTGAGCAGACCAGTTTTCAAAGCTACAAGGATATGGAGTATTTACTCTATATGTCTGACAGTTTTCAAGACATAACGCCTTAAAGTAGCTTTTATGAATGAGGACTATAGCTGTGAAATTGCCATGGGAAGTTTTGCTACAGAAAGTGACATACTTCGTAGTCCATACTCACAGACGGAATGCTTTGGTGACATCTTGATTAAGGTAAAATTTCAACCCAACCCACAATGGTTATTGATCCCCAAACACTATCACATTATGCAAACTGATTTTAGTTAATCCAGCCTCCACAGCAACAGCAAAAACGTTATAGTCAAATAAAATCATGAATGCCTTCAGGCATGTTGGTTGAACGTTTCACTTCTTTACACTCATAAATATCATATACTGATTCTTTAAGTTGAATCAATATTGCGAACGATTTTACATAAAAGTCAGACCTCAGGCTACCAATATTTGGACGTTTTGAAAAGAATGTTGAATCCAGAGATCTGATTATGTTATTGTTTTGGTAACTTTGTTAATTTATACTCGCTTTGTATTTCTTTGCTCCCATTTTTAATGTCTAGAAAATGCTTTATAATTTTACGTAATTACTTGACGCTAAAGGTTGTCAGTCGCAAAAATCACAGTAAATCATATCTGATTGTGTTTTTTAAAGCAAGAACTTTGTATTTTGAAAAAAAAATCGACGATACTTCATAACCAAACTTTAAAACCGTTTGAATTTTGCCAGCGTTTGATTAAATTTTAGGCGTAATAGTGTGATTGCTGATGCACAAGTCAAGTCAATGTCAAGAGCAAATTCTCATACGTTCTTTGCAGCTACCGTTTTTCCGTATGTAGTTATTGTTTATATTTGTTTTATATTTTACAGTCAATTTCAACATCAAATGCAATTCTTTCATTACATCAATGTCCTATCGATACTTTTCCCCAGCTGTTATCGTTAAACTTTAAATCTGTTCCGTCACAGTAAATGCTTAAACCTTTTTATGGGTTTAATTGATGTGGTTGTAGACCACAATGTGGGATCTTGACACCGGTTTTATGATTTTTCTCCCGATGCTCTTTGACAGTCTCATTTGACGCGACAAGATGTTCGGATCCAATTACAGAATAAATAATTTTCATCCGAAAGTGTTTTCAGATATTATTTTTGAAGCTGCATATACAGAATGGTAAATTATAAAAACGGTTTGTGGGTTGAACTTGACCCTCCAAGTATGGATACCCTGTTCTGCGCAGGCTTCGGGTCCCCTTTTGACAAGGGATACCACCCCGTCAGTCACTCCTCACTGGATCACGGTATGCAGAGTCTTAAGCTAAACTGTGTGAACATCACATTGAAGTAAAAGGATCAATATTTATTGACGTACGACAGCGATGGAAGAAGATTCCAGCTCGACGTTTTCCTTTTGAAACAAGAGGACAGTTTCTTTCTTTGATTTTATTTTTTTAGTTTCTGTCTTTCTTTCGCTTTTCTTGTTTCACTCTTTCTTTCATTTCTTTAACTTCTCTCTTTAACTCACTTCTCTGGGTTCTCTCTTTCACCTCTTTAGTTTCTCTCTTTCCTTTACCTCTCTGGTTTTTTTCTTTTATTCTCTTCTTTAGTTTCTCTCGTTCTTTCACTCCTCTGAATTTTCTGGTTTTTTTCCCTCTTTAGTTTTACTCTTTCTTTCCTTTCCTTAACTTCTGACAATCATAAGTGGTTGATTGCAACCTTGTCAGGAGAGAACAAAAATTTTAATAGTTTAGTTAGATATTTTCCACCACTTGTCTCTAAAGGAACAATGACTTTTTAAAAACAAATTTCAATGCCCCTATTGAGAGAAATTATCATCTGGGTCAATGTTTGCCTGTGCTATTTTCAAAAGGGATTTTTGTGCAGCTGTGACAGGATGTGGGATTATTCGAATTCGGAAGTTATTTCTTAAAGAATTAACTGGTAGCTGAAACAAAGGCTATAAAACCAGACTATGAACTCGTAACGTTTAAGGGAATGTTTACATATTTCGTATCAAGAGACTCGTATTTCTCTATTGTTCGTCATTACTGCTATATGCTAATACGTAACTACTTCGTTTTTTCTACTTTCTCTTGTACTCATGGTCCTAATCGCTCTGGTTTTCATTTTTTTTCTTATTTAGTCATCCTTTCAGGCAAAATACTTTTTCTGCAAAGATCAAGAAAGAGAAGTTCTTTCACTTTTCCCCTTGATATCCTTTGCTATATTTTAAAACGTTTACGTTTGCAAAGCAACGGATGTGACCTACATTGCGATAAGAAACCTAATCACATACCTTCAAAATAATTTTCAAGAACTTCTCTAAGTGTACTTAAGGCCAAGTGGCAATTATCGGTCCTGCTGGTTGCTCCAATTCCCTTGCAAAGTAAATTGCATTGGTTTCTTTACTGCCATTACAATATTTCGTAATTTTCTGCATAATATAATATTTTATTGTAACAGTATGCAAATACTCTCGGTAGCCCTCTGGTGTTACTAAGGTAGCATTAATATGTAAACAGTATAGATGACCTAGACCCTTTCTGCACGTAAGGTATCGAAAAATTAGCAGCCTTTTGTCGTACAATAGCAAGTAAGTTGGTGTTTTGGTAGCTCATTCGATTGTTAAATCAGAATTCAATAACAAGCATTTCTTACTGCTTTAACAGCTCCTTGTTTCAATTTGTTTTACCTCAAACCGAATAATATGCGTTGGCAAAAAAAATATGGTGTCATCATTATAATAGAGTATAGCTGTGAACTTTTGACCTGTTGAAGGAATTGAAACAATCGAACATCCTTTCTGGTTAGCAGCAGTTGTAACAAATGCATCGAACCAGCTACATGATACCTTTAAAACATATAAAGCACATGCATTATCTTACATTTATTCTTCAAAGTATTTCTTTGTGAATTGTAAACGGCGAGTCACTTTAAGAATTCCTTTTCATTCCTCGACTTTGAGTAACTTTTCACCTGACAGGTGATACATATTCTCTTCTAAATATTTTTAACAGACCTTGATTTACATGCAAATAACCTTTCATTCCAGTTCCTCCTTGTTATTACGTCTGGTTTTTATAACTCGAAGCTTTCAGTAATGCTATGGTTCCTTTTTGTTTTAAAATTCCTATCAAATTTGGTTGTTAAATTAGTTTTATCTTACTGTTATTTTCTAAAAACTTTAGCAACAAAACTATATAATTGAACATTGATTTAGCTTATCATTTGCTTTAATTTAAAGGCCTGTAAATTTTTGGAGGCGAGAATTATTTTGAATAAAGTCAATGTAATTTGGGACTTTTTGAAATGGTGAAGTTATTCGAGTTGCTGGTATCAACAGACTAATCAGGGTATTTAATTATTTTTTATTATTCAAACCTCTGTTTAATGATTAGTACTCATTAAGTTGTTACACAATTTATCCATTTTGTTTAAAAGCTCCTACGGAGCAATTTCTTCGTTTTATAAAAGGTTTACGGAAAACATATCTATATCTATCTATATCCATAACTATATCTATAATCTATATCTATATCTATATCGATAATCTATTTCTATATCTATATTTATATATATACCGATATCCACATATATATATATATATCCAGGTTTCAATCCATTCATCGACCTTTCGACCTTTTTTATCTACTTTTCTGTTTGTCTATCTCTCTATCTCTCTATCTTTCCCCCTCTCTGCCTCCCTCTCCACCTATCTATCTTCTATCCATCTATCCATCCATGTATCCATGTATATATGAACGTATGTATGTATATATGTATGTTTGAATGTTTCCATGTATATATGTATGTATGTATGAATTTATGTATGTATGNCTCCCTCTCCACCTATCTATCTTCTATCCATCTATCCATCCATGTATCCATGTATATATGAACGTATGTATGTATATATGTATGTTTGAATGTTTCCATGTATATATGTATGTATGTATGAATTTATGTATGTATGTTTGAATGTATCCATGTATATATGAATGTATGTATGTATGTATGTATGTATGTATGTATGTATGTATGTATCTTTCTTTTTATCTACCTATCTTTCTTTTTATCTATCTATCTATCTATCTATCTATCTATCCATCTATCTATCTATCTATCTATCTATCTATCTATCTATATCCATTTATCCATCTATTTATCGATATATCACTTTCTCTATCTAGATATTTTAATGCAGATTTATATTCTTGGAGTATATTTTGTATTACAAGTTTCTTTTTAACTACAACATACATTTGCCTAGAAATATTTAAATATTTACACAACAGAAGTACAAAGAAAGGGCCAATCGATAGAATAGCCATGCTTATTCCTTTTCATCAACCAATTGGAATCTCTTCACAGAAGTCATGCAATGATCAGATTTAATTAGCTTATTTCTAAACTAAATTACTTCCAAAGATGAAGACAAAAGCTTTTGTATCATATCTGGGCGAGGGTCAACTGGCAATCTCTTTAAGAGAAACTTGAGAATGTTATCACAACAAAGAGCACTACACTGGCTTTGCTCTATCTTCCTTCGAACAGAAAAGAACAATAAATATTAAAGGCCAATTGAGATATGGCTATTAAAAATAAATTAACTTTAAATAATTTATCTATTTACTTACACTTAAGGATTTGCTTGCCTCTCTTTTGCTAATTATTTAACGAAGGTCGGAGTGGCTTGGCCAAGGTCTTCTGTTCCTGTTTGAATTCAAAAGAATGGTAGATCTGTACCTACAACTAAGAAATTTGAACTCTAATGGTGTACAATAAGTTTTTCGTGGACAACCTCTCATAAACCCCTTGTGGTGAAACGTCCTTTGAGGTAGGAAAAAAATTTGTCTCTCCTAAAGAAAAGCTTTCAACTGGGTCAACAGCTTCAAGTCGCTCCCTTTATTGTTATATGAGATGCTACTAATTATTGCTTGTTCTTACTTTGCCGGTTCTACCAAAGTAAATCTCTGAAAAATCGTAGATGAAAGGCTTAGGAAGCTTAACATGGCAAAACCTCACATTAGATTGTCAGAAGTCAACTCCAATGAAATGGAATTGATGCCTAGATCTCTAACTTTCAATGAGTTGCTCAAGTCGTGAGACAAATTTGTTTTTCAGTCCCCATCTTGGATGCTAGCAAACAGCCAGCTGTGAAGAGGATTTGAAAAGAAACATATTACAGAAATTTGCCGTGCCTACAACAGTGTTTGGCAAAGTTGGTGCATGAAATGGCTACATCCTCGTGTTTAATACACAGGACTGATTGTATTGCCAGTTAAGGTGAATCAAATTGCGACAACAACGCTGGACCAAGACCCAGATTTCTTTCAGGTCAATAGTATATTAAGCTTTGGGTAGTATAATACATAAATATATTGCTTCCCATTCTTCTTATTGATCCTGGTGGTGTTAAAATCACCACGGAAACATTATTTTTTGTCAAACACTGATCGCAGAAGAGAAAATATTTTATGGTAGCCCTAATATTTTTGAAGTAGCGGGATAATAAACGTAAGGGTTTAGCGAAATTTCCCCTTCCCAACGTAAAAACACGTTGGCAAGTTTTCTGTTAAAGATTAATTTCGTACGCTTTAGAGTATGATTGTTGTTAATTTCCGTATAAATCAACCCAAAGCTGAATTGAAATATGAAATGCAGCAAAACCGAATAATTACAGAGAATAAATCTACACAAACGAAATTCAAAGTCTGTATCCGTCTGTTTGATTGTGCCCGGTCAAAATAGAATTGTAGACCAGGTAACGTAGAAAGGTGAAAATTAACGTCATGGTGCTTTGCAGCCATGTGCTGAAAATAGGCCATAACTTTTTTGGGTAAGAATACTGGGGTGGCAGGCAGGGCAAAAAAAAAAAAATTAAAGATAGAGATTTAGATTAAAAAACTTAATTAGAGAACACAGAAAATCCTATACTTGGTATCAGAGTTCCCTAGCACCTTCTTTGAACAGAAGTTATTTTATCTTTTCTATGAAAATTGGAGCGACTGTCAAAGATAAAAAAGTAATCATGTCGACTCTGTATTAAAATAGAGCACTAAAATCTAAAAAAGGAATTTTTAAATGTTGCCAGCGACATTCAAAACCTGAGAAAATCAGATGCCAATTTTCGGTTTTATGTATTTATAGTGACAAGAATTAATCAATATTGCTTTGAATACAATCAAGTGAAGAATGAAATTAATGTTTCAACAATATTGGGGATTTTGATTTAACTTGAATAATTTAAAAGTACTCACCACCATTTCAAATGTAGTAACATTAGGAAAGTAACTATTTTAATTACACCGGGATTACAGTAATTTTGTATCCATTCACGATGACCTTTACACGACAAATTTGTCTAACTCTAAAGAGGTATGTTGAGAATCTGGCCTTGCAATTTTAAGGCATTGAGTAGTTCTCTATGAAACAAATAATTTTAGTTTTCACAGTTGAAGATGTAGATAAAGAGTCTCTGAAAAAATTCTACAGCAAGGGCTATAGTGATAGGGCAGGGTGGATGGCAAAGTTTTCTTAGCCAATTTATGGATTTGCCTATTGGGTCGAATTTTGATGCTTCTTTGTTAGGTTGTTGCTGTTGTCTTTCGAATGACCTAAAAAAATAATTAAAATAAAATAAAATAAAATAACCTAGAGTTAAAAGGTCATTTGGACAAAACTGTTGAAAAATATAAGTAGCCAATACAATAAAAATGGATAAGCATTTTTTTATAAACAACCCCTTAGGTAAATTTCTAAATAACGAGTAGCTTTCTCAAGACATTTTTCGTGTGTAAAGATTTACTACAAAATAAAAGACAGTAAGTATTCGGAGTTATGTACCTAAAGCCAAATTTGCCAAATTTAAAAAAGACACAACTGTATATATAAACTTTAATCCACATTTTGAATTCCGTGTTTTGAAATGGTTAACTGTAATGATTAACTCCATATATTTTAAAGAGCTTTTGAATGAAAAATGAGTTTGAAAATTGTTTTTCAACTAAGTCAAAGATACATTGCCTCCATCAAATATTGTTTCTTTAGGACATACATTTTTATAAAACAACACCTACCCCATAATCTTGCATAANTTCGTGTGTAAAGATTTACTACAAAATAAAAGACAGTAAGTATTCGGAGTTATGTACCTAAAGCCAAATTTGCCCAATTTAAAAAAGACACAACTGTATATATAAACTTTAATCCACATTTTGAATTCCGTGTTTTGAAATGATTAACTGTAATGATTAACTCCATATATTTTAAAGAGCTTTTGAATGAAAAATGAGTTTGAAAATTGTTTTTTAACTAAGTCAAAGATACATTGCCTCCATCAAATATTGTTTCTTTAGGACATACATTTTTATAAAACAACACCTACCCCATAATCTCGCATAAAGGCGCCGGCGCTTATATCCAGATAAAAGAGCCATGACGCCTCTATCCGGCCCAGTTTTTAAAATATCAACTTTCTTATATTGACAGTGAGAAATAACATAAATAAGGCGAATTTCAAAAAGTATATATATTTTTTAAATTAGCCTTTTACACAAGTCTTTAATAATAGGCTCTACTTTTGAGAAAATATGCTCCGATAACTTGACAGTCACTAAACAAGGGACTTCTAGCCTCTGTCCTCTTTTGTTTTCTCGTTTTTCTGACACTCAAACTTTCATGGATCCCCAAGACAACAAAATTAGGGTGCACGTCTTAGAAAATAGTTGTGGAATGTGTCCCACAATTTCTCCATCCTTCAGAACTTTCACGGCATGTTCATCGTGTTGATTACCAGGCTCTCTTTGCACTTGAATATGTGGGGTCTATATGCCTTTATATACGTGATGTCTAGTAATAAAACAGTTAAACTCAAATACATAGGGAGGACACCTAGTTGCTCTCGCCATTGCAGATTCCTCCAGATTCCTCATGTAACATTGATCAAAACTTTTACACTAGATAAAATCGTTCGAATCTGACGATTCGAATCCATAACATAAGTTTTGAATAATAACATTGCATTCGAAATTCGAATGCAATCATAACACGTGAAACAAATTTCGAACCAAAACATTGGAATACAATCATAACACCATGAAACTTCAAGCAAAATTTAAATTGCTTTATTGTGGAATGAGTTGTTTAAACATGGAAGACAGTGCCACGAGAAAAATCTATTCTCTGTACGATAAAAGAAAAGCAGTATGAAAAGCCATGGAGGTCGGAATTCGATAAGCATCTAGACAGCTAGGTATTCCAAGGAAAAATTTGCAGCGATGTAGGAAACAAACCCAAGCTTTTAAGTCGGCTGCTCTTGCTCCAGGAATAAATATATGAACGAAAAGAAGGATTAGACAGTCAAAAGCTAGATATCCATTACTCGAATCCGCTTTATTGGACAACGTCAAAGAAGAGAGAGGTAAACGGAACTCTGTCACTGGTAAACAGGTATGTAGAAAGGCATTAGTTTTATTTCAAACCATGTTTCCAGGCAATAATGAGCGCTTTTCTGCTTCTTTTGGATGGCTGTGCCGAATGATAAGACGGAATAACTTATCACGTCGAAGTGTTACAAGTGTTGGACAGAAAATTCCTGCTGATGGCCCTGAACGTTGTGATACATTTTTAGCTGCGATGAAATCCTTGGATGACTTTAACATTATAATGAATATGGATGAGACCCCGTGCTATTTCGATTTGCCATCTTCCGCAATTTTTGATTTAAAAGGGGCGAAAACAGTGAAAATTAAAACCACTGGCAATAAAAAATTGCGATTTTCCGCTGTGTTAACTGCTGGAGTACGCAAAATTGATGATCATTACGAAGGAAAATCCTTGCCACCAATGGTCATCTTTAAAGATCTAACCAAGGCCCTAAAAGGTAAATTCCCTGAAGGAATGGTGATTAAAGGCACGAAGGGAGGCACAATGAACAGAAATATTAAATCTCTACGGTCCAGAACAGTGAAAAAAACGACCAGGATGTTTTTTCCAACAGCACAAATCTCTTCTGGTCATGGATTTGGCCAAATCTCATTTGGGAGATGTGCCTGAATTTTTAACGAGATACAACACAGAATGTAAAATCATCGATGGTGGTATGACTCCATTGCTCCAGTTTCTTGATAAGCATGTCAATAAGCCATTCAAAGATATTCTAAAAGAGAGATGGGCAGATTGGCTCGCAAGTGGTACTGAAGAATTCACCAAGCAGGGAAAACGTCACCGTGCATTTTACGAAACGATTTGCCAGTGGGTATTTGAAACCTGGAAGTCAGTAGCAAAACCAGCATTCATCGTCAGTGGGTTTCAGCAATGCGAATACATCGAATGGAATGGTGATTACCAGAAGCTTCACTCACTTCACTCAATTTCCTGCTGTGTTATGACAGGAAATACGGCATGGTTTTATAAAGAACTGGTATGCAGGCTATTGCAGATGGCCACAACAAAATTTTGACTGCTTGATACACCTTGTATACGGGTTGTACTGGAAAAATGATCTTCTGATTACAGGTTTACAAACGTACGTTGTAAACACTTTCTTTGGTTAATCCAGCATAATCAAGCCTTAGTTATGATGCAGTACACATTGTGTCTAGCGGTACGTCGGGCTTAAGTGATTTTTGCTGTGAAGGATTTCTTATTAACTGGCAGAGTTTAGGAGAGTTTTCAATTCCTTTGGTTAAGAATGTCCTTATTGTATACGACTAACGCCTTTTAAATTTTTGGTCAAGACCTGGGTCCAACTGTGGTTATGAAAAAAGCTGACCATGGCCGCGACACTGTTCATCATTTTTGTTCGTCGTTCCTTCCGACGTGTCTGGAATTTTTATCTACCAACGCGAAATTGAACATGACCTGTATCGATGGTTTTAAGTATTTTACCCCAGTAATCAACACGAATGTTTTTTCTTCCCCAGATGAAATTGTTCAACTACTGTGTACAAATAAAAAGGTACGATATAGACCTTTTCTGTTATGTCTCTTCGGTGTTGTTTCTTTAATCCAATTGCGTACTGTTTTTTCCTTTTCAAAGGGGGTTACACTTAACAAAGATTTTTCATGGTTTTGCCACCCTAGGTGGATCATTCAACCCATTGGCACCTACCTCGGTCTAATTTTCTGATGACTGATATTTCTTCCTTTATTTCTTCCTCTGTTTGTTTGTCAGCAATATCCAATATTTAAACTGTACATAGTTCAATGTAGCTGCCGTCCACCATTTTGAGTTTTTTTAAAGATCAGTGGCTGTGACCAAAGGCATTTACAAAAAATGTTGATTATTAGCACCAGAAGATTTACCACCAGCTTGCTTTGTTCATGGTGGTGATCATGGTCTTAAGCAATTAGCTTTTGAAAACTCACCTTTTGTGATGTGCGGCATTTGTTTTTGATTATCCTCTCAAGGTTACACAAATTGATACTTTTTTCTCAAAAACGGTTTTCTGAGCTTTGTATTTTGATACCTTCTCGGCCTTTTGGGAAAGACCAAGTGTAGAGCTCTGTTCTCTTCTTGGGTCAGTTATAGGGCTCAAACATGCAGGACAGGTGGTCTTGAGATGCTTGAACACTGCCTCTAGATCAATCCAAAAGGAAAGATCTTTCCACGGAGGGTCCAGGAGGGGGATCCGTATCTCTTGCATTTTATGGTGTCTTGCGTGCTATCTGCCCCCCCCTTTTCTTGATCTGTTGCTTTTTACCCAGTATACTGTGGTACCAAGCATGTATTTGGATGACTACCGTTCTTTAGATTACCTGGCACTACTGATCATAATCTGCAAAAAACAAGGTTATTTGCGATCAATAACTTGTAAAATATTTTGCCATATTCTTGCACTTTTGCGTCCTGATGGGCATTCATATAGCCAATTTTATAGCATTATACATAACTTTTTGCCATTTTGCTAGTAGGCATCTTTTGCAACTGCATGTAATTACACATCTTTTTTCATTTTTGACTTAAAAGAATTCTTTAACTTATGAGGGGTGGGATTTCTTTTTTTAATACATAAACCGAAGATAGAGCCTTACAATTTTAAATTTTGCTGATAAACAAGAGGTATTATCTCCTATTTCACTATATTGTAAAAGGGAAGTAGTACTTTGTAGTCCAGTACCAGCATTTTTATTTTATTTTTAGAATTAATGAAAGTGTGTACGGAAGTTGTAACTTTGTTACGAAAAACTCGACTACTAATATTTCTATACGCTGCTGGATGTATGTTTGCATTGCATTAAAGTTGATAGTTATGCTGAAAAGACAGTATGTTGATCACCCTTGTGATCCATGTAGGTTGTTATATGTCATAATGTCTGGTTTAATCAATATTTTCTTAATTGTTAAAAATCCTCACTGAGAGGTTTGCTTTCATAGGAATTTTGCATATTTCTTTATCAAGGTCTAAGGTGGCACTTTAGCTCACCATGCATACAAAAGATCTCAAGGAAACAAAGACTATATGTTAGGGTGTGTGAAAGTACTCCTGTTATCTATTTTATTAGTGACTTGCTATTTTTAGGTATTTACTCCTGAAGAATTTAGTCTTGGGTTGATTAAAACATAATCTCTTTATACCTGGCGTAAGCCAAAAGCTTTCAAAACAAAGTAGCTATTGGTATAAATTAATGCCTTGTTTAAGCTGTATTTTTCATAGAATGTTGTCTTGTAAGATATTGCAGTTTCCATGGGGTATTAACCTTTGTCTTATCTTCTTTCCAAAACGTTTTGATGCACAAATGCTGCCAAAATCTTGTCTTCTGAAACGACCAAGTCGCTAAGCTTGTTAAATATTTGATAAGCTATTTTAAGCTTGTTACATTCAAAGTCAAAGAAAGTACAGTCTTGTTTTGGATTTAGCTTTACCAGAGTGAGGAAAACCTGCCTAGCATGCATGATAGCAGTGTTGGTTATAATCATTTAGACTCACATTCAAAATTGCCTATGGTCTGACTTTACTGTTAAAACTACGTTCGAAGTCCATTTGGTAGGACCATATAATAGCTAGATATTCATTAATTGGTTCTGAATTGTTTCTAAGATTCGCTTTGGAAATAGAGTATGTGTTTTTGCAGTTACACTTTTTATTTAACTTTTTACTCGACTTACTTGGTTACTTACATCAACATATTTATGCTTTCGAACGCCGTTAACGTGGCTATTGTTAATGATTTCTCAGAAGATTAGAAGTTTGTCAGACTTGGATTTTGTCAAATTAGAATAAACCAATTGTCGGTAGTGTAGACTTGGCTCTCATTTTCCAGTAGCAGTCAAATTACTTAAACAATCGTCTGACATTTAGTTATGGGTGTCTTTGACAAAGTCGGTTGAGAGTAATAAGCATTTAAATGTTGATTGATAAGAAAAGAAGGTCGAATACAAACATTCCGCTAATTTGATTGTACTTCTTTACGTAAAAGGAATTGATAGATTTTACATTTCCAGTAAAACTCTGAAGCCTAGAGGTGCCTAGAAGGATACAAAATTAGAATTAACGTTAAGCCTTGTTTATCAATGAAATATATTTCGGAGATAGAAACGCACCACACCAAGTTAATTTCAAATTTAACAGTTGTGTGAAATTACTTTTAGGATATGATTAAATTAATAAGAATTAATTTGATTCCATTAGTAAATTTTGAATGATAGATGTACTGATGCAAATATGAAGCAAATAATAATTACAGGGCTATTTGAGCTAGATTTTTAGTCATCGTTTTCATGAAACATTATTAAAAACTATTAAATTTGATTTCTTTTTCCATGTTAGTTAATTTTCCTGGTATAGAACTTTGAATAAGATTGTCCCACAAACTAGGCTTCAATGAAAGTAACCTTGATATATTACGTATTATATATTTGATTCCATTAGTAAATTTTGAATGATAGATGTACTGATGCAAATATGAAGCAAATAATAATTACAGGGCTATTTGAGCTAGATTTTTAGTCATCGTTTTCATGAAACATTATTAAAAACTATTAAATTTGATTCCTTTTCCATGTTAGTTAATTTTCCTGGTATAGAACTTTGAATAAGATTGTCCCACAAACTAGGCTTCAATGAAAGTAACCTTGATATGCAAAGGGACAGCTTTTAGACTTGTCTTTGATGAATCGATGAATAATATCCACTGCGGAGGTAAATTATCGATTTGGAGGGCTGTCATCAGACCAGTCACATTTGAACAAACTAAAAATGACCCGCTCTCTTTAAAGTACGCTTGCAATGTCTAGTGTCTGCTGCGAAAGGTGTTTATTTTAATATCGGATCTGAGAAGTCTGCACTGCTGTAGTCTGGAACCTAAAAGCCTTTTGCTTAGGTAGGCCAAATCACGGACAAGACCATTTAGCTCTGCTTGACTTAATGCTGCTTTGAGGTGTCTGTAGAACTCAAGGGGGCCAATACTTCACTAGAGCCAGAAGATCGGCTGCTAACAAGTTCATCCTCGGTGAGATTCGAGCACTAATCTAAAAAGGAAATTATAATTAAGTCAGAAGATTAGCTATCTTGAAACTGCTTAATTTATCTATTGCTGCATAATCTGGAGGGCATCTACATTCGTTTGCTATTTAATGACGTCTTGCTTTGTCAAGCAACAACAAACTACACATGATCTTTGACAAGAAAATGCCTTGCTACTGGGCAGCAGATTTTAATTGTCCACATCCTCGTATTTCAAATGGCATTTGGGTATTATGACTAACATAATGGAAACCCTTAACAAAGAAAAACTTATGTTATCACCTTGAATTGAAGCTGAGTCATTTAGTTGCTTGGCAAGGAACTTCACTTTGAAAGGCAAATTCAAATAAAGAGTGTGTTTTTCAGTTGCTAAATTTAAGTTGTTTCTTGTCAATTTTTAAATTGAAAAATGGGTTTGTATGTAAAGAATACTCACCAAAGTTTTCTGGACATCTAGGAACAGGAAGCGCATCACTGTGAGGTACTGGTCGAATAGCCGGTGGTAGAGATGGATATTCTAGTTGTGTTTTCTTTTTTTGCGTAATACCTAATACAGATGTAGATGTAGCAGCCATCAACATGATTTTTGCGGTTCTCTCCAAATCAAAGGCACTGCAACACCCATAGATTGTCTCTTTCCGTTGGCCTACAAATGTAGTTTTGTAGCACATGTGTTGCAACACATTTGTGGTGCCCATATCCTTCCTTTGTCACCAACGTTACATCCAAAGTATAAATAATAAGCTATACAAAAAATGGTGTTAGCTAGCGCCTTTAAGCTGAAAATGCTAGTAGAAGTTGTCTGGCTTGTTTATTTTGTTGGTTACATGGAGTTATTATCGCAACAAAAGCCCAAAATGAGTCCAAAATCGCATCTTTTGTCAAGCTGAACAAACAAACAGACCTCTGTTAAGGTTTCTTTGTTTTCTGACAACTACTTTAAAGTAATACTTTCTTCTCAGTTAGATAACGCAATCTTCTGAACTTTCTTTACTATTTTTTTCTTGAAAAATGCATTTTTTATTAAAAAAAATTTTAAAAATTAAAAATTCTGAAAAAACAAGAGCCAATAAAAAATAAAAATATCATTTTTGGAATCAGCGCTGAAAAAAACCCCAGAAAAAGTGTTTTCATTCAAGATACATTTTGGCGATATACCGGTGTTATTTCTTACTGGGCAATCTTTGGGTCGCTTTTGACATGCGTCAGTGTTTTTTAGTGAACAATATACATTACAAGAAAGCAAGTGTCACTTGTCAACGGAGAATATTTCATGGATTTGCTTTAGGAAAAGTGCAAAGATCCTCCAACTGAGAAAGGCATATTGGCTTTACATGACAAAAACCATCTGCACCATGAAGTCTTGTTTTGACGAGACGTTATTAATACGTTTTCTTTCTTCATAGAATACAATACAAATTTTATAGAACTGGCTATTGTTGTGTCAAATTATGAGCATACGGAATAAAAAGGATCAACATTGAAGTCCAGTATCTTCTATATAGAGCATTGTGCGATTATATTAGAACAGACTCGTGATAGCCATAAACCTTTCTGTCAATTCCAACAGTTAAAATCCTTTGCCTGCTTGTCTTTAGATCTCAACAGGACCTTATAAGTTTCCTTTCATTCTTGGTTGTATTCTATCTGCTAAGCATTTTATTCAAAAATTCCGTCATTGACACTGACAATTAAAATGCTATCACTGAAGGCTTTCAAGTTTTTCAATGACAGCATTTAAGCACTTTTCTGCCTGTGTGTTCTTTAATCTTCATCAATGGGTACAACACGTATTGTTACTAATTTCGTCTTCTCAGGATGAAAAAACAAGTACAAATATTTAAGGTGCTGGTTTTTGTAACACTGAAGACAACACAACTTGGCATGTACAATTTCTTTCAATTAAACTTGCTTTGTTAGGCAAGCAATAGGCAAGATTAGTTGCTATTCTGATAGGAAGGGATTCACGGGAGCATTAATTGCATGATATTCCTTCTTTTCAACCAAAACTTTATCAAGTAAAAAGTAAATGTTGTCTTAGATCTTTGTTGAAGCATGAGATGAACCTTAATGGTACATAAATTGTAAAATGTCGATTTTATTAGAGGGCGCTTATTGCCATTGTTGAGATTTTGGTTATTGAACAACTTGGTGCCATGATAATATGATTCCATGATGATTTATGAAGAACCCTCAAATATAACGACACTTTATGTATACAAAATTCTTTAAATTTATGGAAATTTCTAGCACCCATCAGAACTAATTACAGGGAAAGATTCTGTTGAGGATCAATTACTTTGAGGTTGAAATATTAGACAAAGCGAAGAGAATTGTGGGTTGTTTCTCTATCGATAGCGTAAAAGTTGACGACTGACTTGTTTTCTCTGCTGGTGAAATTCTCTTTCTTTACTTAACTAATAGTGCTCACAAGGGCAAAAAGTCAACAGGGTGTTAACCCCCAACAAAGCTCAAAACAAACTCTTTAATATTATAAAATTTGTAATATATTTAAATCCGAAGTAAAACTAAAGGGGTGAGGGAAATGCCTTTTAATGACACAGCGGTAGTTAACGTTAAGCCCTTAAGGTCTCTGCTAATTCGGAATCTAAATTTGATTTCGCATTGTTTTGGTGAAGATCGTAAATTTAGAATCGCTGTGATGAGATTCTTTATTTAATAACTAAACCACTCATAACAAGGCTCTAAGCCAACATTAAAATTAAAAGTTACACTATGTCGTTCATAGATAAGACAGGTAAATTAGTTGAAAGAGTTATTCGAGACACCTGACACTAATAAGCTTGAAACTATAAGGATTATTTTCACCAGCGAAACAAGAAGAAGTAAAGGAATTCCAGAGAGTAACAAAGCAAGGCACAAAACGCATTGTGTAGGTGGAAGGCAGTCATAGAAGACGCAACCCCCGAGTAACACGATTGACAAAGGACATGACACAGCCCGAGATATGAGAGTGCTTTAATGGAAATCAAAGCCTAGAAAGCCTTACTCTAAAGTTTTCGGTGGATGTCTTTTATATTGATTCATAAAGAACTGAGTCTCTATGGCAATTGACATAAAGAAGCTTGGTTTTATGCACATTGACAGTAATTAGCCATTTCATTTTCAACTCAGCAACGATGTAAAGATCCTTCTTAGGAAGATCTAAAATGAATTTTTTTAGAAAGACTGTCCAGGCCAAAATAAATGGAAATATCATCGGTAAATATACCCAGGTCTAAACGAATACAATGAAGCAGATCATTTTCAAATAGCAGGAATAAAGACATAAGACCGAACCCTAAGGAAGATTAGTTATAATGGGGCAACTAATAGAGGAGCAGCCATTCAGTACAACCTTGACATTTAAAAAGTATTGTATGCTGCCAGGATTTTATCTGACAAACTATATGCCTTGAATCTTAAGAAAAAAAACAGAGTGTCAGAGCTTGTCAAAAACCTTTGAAATTTTGGAGCAATAGTTCTCAGTCACTGATGTCACGGCTCTGAGGTCACTGAAAAGTTAAGAGCTACAAGAAGGATAGCACAGACAAGGCAGGTAAATTAAGTGATAGAAACGGCTACAAAGTACCTGTTACTAAGAACACTCAACTATTCATAATTATACTCATCAGGGAAACAAGGAGAAGGAAGAAAATTCCAGAGTAAAGCAGTGCGGAAAAAGAAAATCTTGTCTTAAGAGGACGCCCTGTGGTTAGAACTATCGACAGAAAATAGTTAAGTTTTCTAGAAGAATGAGTATTGCAAAGAACACTCGCAAAGGGTGGTTGTTGTGCTATACTGACTCACCATGAGCTAGTATTATGTTTACTTCTTTTGCTTACATTGCAAATATACAATGGTGTAATCTGGTGGATTACCCCCCTCACACACACACACACACACACACACACTCTCTCTCTCTCTCTCTCTCTCTCTCTTTATATTTATATATATATATATATATATATATGTTTATATACAGTACAGAGAGAGGGAGAGAGAGAGGGAGAGGGAGAGAAAGAGAAAGAGAGAGAGAGAGAGAGAGAGAGAGAGAGAGAGAGAGAGAGAGAGAGAGAGAGAAGAACCAAATGGCAAATGATTGATAGTCAATAGCTGGAAATCTAGGGAAATAATCACTGTCTTTTATACTCGGTACCTACGTATTCAACTGGGCTTTCGTGCACGCGATATACTTAGAATTTCAAAGCTCGTAAGACATGGCGTAATTCAGTTTTAATTTAGAGCCTAGGCATGTAAGGTTCTCCATACCAAGTCAAAAAATATATTAAATAGATCTGGCGATACAAAACACACTTGAAGCAGCTTTGCAAGGGCTTTGCTTAACATCTACTTGACCTCTAAGGCGTTTGATAATCTGTATATTGAATGCAGCACATTCACTATTCTTGTTTAGACTTTTGCTTTGGTTAACTATCAATGAAAATATCCCCTCTGATTCTGTACCTCTTTATACTGTCTTGCACTAAATGCAGTTGAAACCTGGTTTAAAAGCTATAAAATGGAAGTGACATAAACTTGCTTTTGACTTGCCTTTTCTTGGATCTGTCTGGCGGTGACTAATGTGGCAACTGTATCTCAGATTAACAAAGTCATGTGGTGCATTTCAAGTTATTTGCTGTTTCTACTGTTCTCTTAAGAAATTTGTGGTAAGACTTTACACTTAAGAAAATCAAAGCTATGGCTAAATATATCCCAAATTAACCGCCGCCCCCAAATTCCATAAAAAGTCTCTTCAAGCAATTTTGACCAATTTATTTGGGATTAGTAACCATTATATGCATTGGTACATATGAAGTTAAATTTAACTCTTGCATTACCTCCATCAGAAAAATTTTCAATAGAGGTTTTATCAGTACGTTTTCTTTTCCTTTGACGTATTTGGTTGGTGGCTTTAACCATTTAAAATGTAATATTGATTGAGCGAAGGAAGGATCTTATTTTCCAGCACCCATTCCACCAGGTGCCTATTTCGATATTTTGATGTTTAAACTGGGCGTCTCAAATAGAAAATACTGCTTCAGTGTTGGTGTAGTTGTTGCCATCTTCTCTTGAGCTATATTTAGTATCCCAAGTCTCTTGCTTTTACGTTCATTTATAGTTGTGATTGTTTTGGATAAGCGTCGGTACAGGCGTAGTTATATCAGATGTAAACTATTTTTTATTACTATAATTTATATTGGTCCACAATGTTTTTCACATTGTTACTTAAAATTCTCTATCTTTATTTGATTTCTGGATTATTTCGATTTATTATTCTTACCTTTCCACTGTTGCTGCACACCTTTTCTGTTTTTGCGTTTGATTGTCGTTGACAGGTCTTGTAATTTATTTTAGTGTATAGCGTCTTCAACCGTTACATTGAGTATGTACACGTCAACGTTACGTACATGTCAACAACAAGGTTACCTTGCGAAGAGCTTCATGTCTGTCAACTTATATTTTTAAGTTTAGAAATTTTCTTGTTTTTCATATTATCAATACATAATTGTTTTGATCAGTTTTCTATTTTCAGTCTTAAGTGACAACAGCTAATATGCATGTATTAGTAAATGTATGTAATGCAGTGCTAAATTTTGTGATTTCATGTTCAACACGAAATGTTCCTTGATAAGCAAATAGTGTTTTTAAGTATATGTGATTAATACCTACTTTATTGACCGTTTTACTTTGTGCTACTACCTACATGCTGCTAGCTGTTTCATAATATGTGTCATGAGGCATAGCTCTCATGCAGTATTGCCCTTCCTTGGAATTTGGACCAGTAAAAAGAAGATTTGCTGCACTTGAAGAGTGTTTGAATCAAAGTTCTAATTAATGGTAGATACTATTATGCTTTTAAAACTCCTTGCTGTTTTATGGTTAATTCAGTATTTACCAACAGAAAACATTTAAATCACTCAGCTAAAAAGGCTCTCTTAGAAAAAAGCGCAGGCTTCAATAGGTCATAAAAAGCACACAAATTAAGCAATTTTTGTCTGCTACTATTTATATTGCTAAGAAAAGTTAGTTTGGTTGCCATTTGTCATTAAACTAATTTCACCACATCATTTAAATACCCTAACATCAGCAAATAACGACGTCCAGAATGTTTTTTGTTTTTTTTCACAGTGTGTTATAGAATGAACATTAAGTCTTTTTCTTCTCCTTTCGGCCTTTTCCAAACGGGTCAGGTCGGGTCGGCCACTTGGCTCAGTCTCCTCCATTTTCTCTGGTCTGTGGTGTCCTCCGTCGTTTCTTGAACTTCCTCCACATCCCTCTTGATGACATCCCTCCAACGCAGCTTTTGCCTTCCTCTACTCCTCTTGCCCTTTACCTTCCTGCAGAATGCCTTCTTTACGGCCATCTCTTCCGCCATTCTTATGACATGGCTATACCACTTTAATCTAGTTTCTCTTGCTTTTTCACGTATGCTAGGGACATAACGGGTAATAACATGAAGCCATTATCCGTTAATTCAGTCAGGTGTGTACACTTAAAATACCAATACGTACAACGCCTGTAATTTAAAAAAATACAACATCGTATTTTACGCTAACTGACCAAACGATATAATATATGCATGTATGTATGTATATATGTATGTATGTATGTATGTATGTATGTATGTATGTATGTATGTATGTATGCTTTGGAGATGCCTCCAGCTTGCTTGCGATCTCCATCTTTCAGCATGACTGGAATATTTGAAGCTCCTGTAATGAATAATAGCTTAAAATTCATGTACCAGTGTGTCTCCCTTGTAATAGCTTTTCTGATATCTTATAATTTGGAAGCTGGTGTTAAAATTTTAACTTATGTTCCTGCTATTTCCACAAAACTAACATTCCAAATAGTAAATTAGATTTCAAATAAATTTTGCAGTATTTACGAGGAAAATTATTAGTACATTTTTTCTTCGGGTGTTTTGACTGAGGTAGTAATATAATTTAGACTCTTCTTGAAGGTAAAGAACAAAGTACTCGGACAATTTTCAAAGGTTACCCTAAATGTAATTTCTTAATCTCTGTCTAGTAGGCCAATTCCCATGAAACAAACTTAACTTCCTCCCGACGTCAGGATTTTAAGGTCTTCGACATTAATAAGGTGTTTCACCAGTGTTTAGGACCCTCTCAGGTGCTACCACCTGTAGTCAAAGTAGATATAGGATTAGTAGCTCCTAACCTTCTAACTACAACACAAGGACCTGACACAATGTTAATTAAAAATAGCAAACAAACAACGTTACTAAACATAACAAAATACTTAATAAACCCTGTTTTGACGCTTCCTCTGTATGAAACTGATTCCAATCAACACAAATAACTCACAACAGAAAACTCACTTTTGAAGATAGTGTAAAACAACTTATTCTCCCAAGATTTTAACTATTTTAACAAACTCATTATAAAAAAATCACTTCCTTATAAACCTAAAAAATGCTTCTTCATTATTTACATAAATAGTCCGTTCAAGAATGTTCGCTATTGATTCATCACATGCCCACGTATCACTTGATTCATGACTGGATCGGAGTTGAATGTTCGCTACTTATCATAGTATCATTACGACATATGATAGCGTCATGACTTTAGCATGGTCGCTTCGATCAACATTTCGATCAACACAAAATTCTTGAACTTGAAGGTGCTGTCCGCAACACCTCAATTCATATTGACATACTCATTCGTATTAGATAAAACTGTGAATTACAATTGTGTGATACAAAAGGTCTAGGAACTTATGACGAGATTGGGAATAAGCAAAATACAAGAATATACTATAAAATGGCACCATTTTAAAATCTAAGCAAAAGAAAAGACGGATATGCATTGTCTTATTAAAAAAGTGGTACTCATAAGTGAATTTTCGCCGCCTCTGAAAGCCAATGTTGGCAGCGAGAAGCTTTGACTCAACTAAATTAATAGCCAGGAGGTTATACCTACACTTAGCTTACTGCTGATCTTGTAATTAGTTTCCAAACATTTTGTATTGCATAACTGTAACATGGAGTTTTTCGTGCCTTTGAGGCTAAAGACCAAGATCTATACAGCAGTCATTCGTCCTGTGCTACTATATGGGTTGGAGTTGGTGGCTCTGAGAAAGGCAGAGGAGAGGGCCTTGGAAGCGACAGAGATGAAGATGTTGAGATGGATGTGTGGCATTTCACTCCTGGAGCATCGCACAAACGAAGACATTCGAAGATTTGTTGGCTTCACAAACATATCCAACAAGACAAGAGAAGCAAGGTTGAAATGGTATGGGCACGTGATGAGGAGGAGTCAATAGAACCCGATAAAACAAGTGTGGCAGGCGACAGTCCAAGGGAAAAGGAGCAGAGGCAGGCAAAGGCTGAGATGGAGAGATCTTATAAGGGAGGACATGAGGCAAGTTGGAGCAGATCCGGAGGACTACAAGGAACGCGGAAAGTGGCGCAGACTGTGTCGAGCGGCCAACCCGTCTTAATGATGGAACAAGACCGCAAGGTAAACAATCTTCTTACCCATACTCTTGCCCAGGAACAATTTATTACAGCATAGCCGAAATTTCAATTGAAAATCAAAGTTCTCTGAAGATAAAAAGAAAAATTCGAAACAGGTGCTCTACTGCCAGGAAGGAACGAAGGAAGATAGGTATAGAAATAAATATTAAGGTATTTAAATATATAATATTTTAATATTGAACCATAAAATGTACTTCATGCGTAGACGGTATTAACATAAACTTTTCGAAATTTTGTCTCTTCAGGTCAGCATAACTGAATATTTCTGGAAACAGCTACATATGTATTCATTGTATATAAAAGTTAAGTAACATAAGAGTCGGTGTTTAATTTGGTGTACGTTGAAAATCGTTTGAAAATCTACACCTGGATGATCATGGAGTAAGGCAAGCTTACTTGAAATTTAAATAGGAATAATACAGCTAGTCATGAAGAGAACGGCTTTTTTCCTGTTAACAGATGAGACGTTATTTCGTCAAAGAGTTTTTACAGAGAACGACGTCTTGGAGTGATAAGTTTTATTCTTAACATTGATCTCAATAGGAGTGTGCTATATTTCAACATTTTAGACGGATACAGGAAAGAAGATAAACACTAGAACTAGTTGAAAACTGAGTGNTCTGAAGATAAAAAGAAAAATTCGAAACAGGTGCTCTACTGCCAGGAAGGAACGAAGGAAGATAGGTATAGAAATAAATATTAAGGTATTTAAATATATAATATTTTAATATTGAACCATAAAATGTACTTCATGCGTAGACGGTATTAACATAAATTTTTCCAAATTTAGTCTCTTCAGGACAGCATAACTGAATATTTCTGGAAACAGCTACATATGTATTCATTGTATATAAAAGTTAAGTAACATAAGAGTCGGTGTTTAATTTGGTGTACTTTGAAAATCGTTTGAAAATCTACACCTGGATGATCATGGAGTAAGGCAAGCTTACTTGAAATTTAAATAGGAATAATACAGCTAGTCATGAAGAGAACGGCTTTTTTCCTGTTAACAGATGAGACGTTATTTCGTCAAAGAGTTTTTACAGAGAACGACGTCTTGGAGTGATAAGTTTTATTCTTAACATTGATCTCAATAGGAGTGTGCTATATTTCAACATTTTAGACGGATACAGGAAAGAAGATAAACACTAGAACTAGTTGAAAACTGAGTGATTAGTAGGAGAGGAAGATAAAGTGAAATGACACCCTTCTCAAGGGATGTGCCGATTTTACCTACTTTTTTTTTAAAATAAAGGCAATGTAGCTTGAACTCTCTGAAGTTAAAATTTTATTGCATCAGAAAGCCATTGTTCTTCTGGTTTGTACCAGAGTAATTCACCTTTCCTTTTGTAACCACCTATCATTATTTTGTAATATTGGTATTTTTTTGCTTGGCCTGTAGTTTGATGAAGTAATTACTACTCGAAGTAACATTTTTTTCAAAACTCTGGTCGACATTTATTTCTCTGCGAAATAAGAAAAAAAAATTCTTGAAAATTTGATTTTAGCTGTGATCAGTCAGCTGTCAGGCGTAGATTTTATTTCTTTTTTTCCCTAAAGCAAAGTTACATAACATCTTAGTTACCTTCACCAAGAAGGTCAACTTTCTTGTTTTTAATCTTTGATATCGGTGTTATGTTCTAGCTCAGGTAACAAACGTTCATATTTTGTGCAAGTTTTTATACAAATTTGTATAAAATATATTTTTTAGAAGTTTTCTAAAGATAGCTTTTTACTTCTTATATTAGCATTAACGTTTGAAAGTACATTTTTCAATTATTTCTTTTATCAGTCTATCTCAATTCCTGAACTTTGCCCTCCTCACTGTTCTAGGTGTCTAAACAAATTATCTAACGAAAAAAAAAGGTTTTCCTCTTTTTAAAGATTAATAAAGCGACTGTGATAAAGCTACTCGGAAATTTTCTGTAGTAGTTTTTCTTCTTTTCTTCTCTTGGGTTGCTATCTATGAGCCACTAATAGTTTGAAATATAATGTAATGAAGGCAACTTATAGTAATACCTCTACCTCTGTTAAACAAATGGGAAGAATTATTATTGTTGTATTTGTTTTTTGTCACAGTGAAAAGTTAAGATACGTCTTTATCTAATCAAATACCTTAACATGACCCCTTTCTAACAATAACAATCTCTACTTATGATGTGAATATCAAATCCTCGTCTTTTTTGGGTAACTGAAGTATTCCTAAATCGTAACTGACATCGTTCTAATGAGTTTAAGCTCACTGTAGGTAAAGTTGGCTGTGAAATTCACTATGAGGTTTCCGAGAAAAATCTAATATAATCAGGATAATGATGTTTCAAAATGTTTGTTGGATTGCAATATCATTTGTCCGTCATTGCATTTATTAGTTTTGTTAAAATTTTATCTGATTAGGACATACATGGATGCTATCAATGAGGACTTGAAAGAAAAAGGATTGAGAGTGGAGAATGCAATGGACCGTGTAAGGTGGAGGAAATTGATCCGCTGTGGCGACTCCTAAAAGGGAGCAGCCGAACGTAAAAGAAGAAGAAGATTGAAATTTTATNACTGAAGTATTCCTAAATCGTAACTGACATCGTTCTAATGAGTTTAAGCTCACTGTAGGTAAAGTTGGCTGTGAAATTCACTATGAGGTTTCCGAGAAAAATCTAATATAATCAGGATAATGATGTTTCAAAATGTTTGTTGGATTGCAATATCATTTGTCCGTCATTGCATTTATTAGTTTTGTTAAAATTTTATCTGATTAGGACATACATGGATGCTATCAATGAGGACTTGAAAGAAAAAGGATTGAGAGTGGAGAATGCAATGGACCGTGTAAGGTGGAGGAAATTGATCCGCTGTGGCGACTCCTAAAAGGGAGCAGCCGAACGTAAAAGAAGAAGAAGATTGAAATTTTATCTGATTACCATTTTAACTGATTATCATTTTACTTGATTATCACTTTTTATCTCTTTCGAAAAACATTGATATTAGGCGGGTCTATTAGTTCGAAAATTGTTTATTTTTAACTCCCGCTATTCCAAACAGGAAAATAAATTCCTACAACTTGCCATAACAAATATTTATTATTTACGTAGATCTTTAAATATCCCTTCGTTTAAATATTTTGTATGTGTGTGAATGTACTGGGAATTCTTACAGCTGGGAGCCTCTTCGATGCAATTATATATACATACACGTATATGTATGTATGAACCAAAGCATATTTCTTATTGATCATGAATTAATATTAATATATATTCCAAACAATGGATAATGAAGGAAAATAGGAAACCAAAAGTATCAGACAGAGGAACTTTGCTTGAGACAGTAGGGAAGTTTTGATACTTGTGAATTTTGTTAGCAACATAGGTGAGATGGAAACGGACGTGAGTGATAAAGTAAGCAGAACTGAGGCGACGTCCTGATCAATGGAACACATCTGGAAGGCGAAGCAAATAAATATGGAAATCAAAATCCAGTCATACATGACATTAGTCATCCTCGTGGCTCTTTGTGGTGATGAAACACGGAAAAGAACAAAGACGATACATATAATACATATAATATAATACATATAATACATCTATAGTTAGATTATTTTCTTCGACGGTATCTAATAAGGAACCTAGGTGTTTAATGATGGGGAGGATAAAGAACAGACAAAACTTGAAACAAATACAATACTACACAAAATAGTGACAGAAAGGACGGGGAACAGGTTGAGCATGCTTTTAGACTACCACCTGGACAAGTAGTTGACAACGCCCTGTCATAAAGATCTGCAGTTGGAAAACGGAAAAGAGGCAAGACTGTAAAAAGATGGGTAGTCACTTTTTAAGAGCACTTTAAAAGTGAGTAATGCAAGTTCAGAATTCCTCAAGATCTAGCTAAGTGCAGAGTCCTCTTGCATTAACTTGCTGCCAGATTTGCTGCACAGAACCATTGAAGCTAAGGCGAGGAAGAAAAACTAATATATGAGACAAATATTGTTTTCATATCGAATCTATTTCATTTGATAGCAATACACTTCTCTTATCATGTAATAAGGACGTTCCTCTGATTAAAATGCACTTAATCCAATTTGCATGCTCTTGGATCCTCTGGATATTTGGTCCAAAACCGGATCCCAAAAACAATGCGGAGTCCTACAATATCTGTCATCTAGATAGAAGAAAAACAAAAATATTTTTACAATAAAATAATCACATATAAATGTTTTATAAAGGTAGCATAGTGAATAACAAAATCTTGAAAATTTACAAAGCTTTCTTATATTTAGCATCCTTTAGACATTGGCATTGATGTCCTTCAGATCTTTAGGCTAATTATTATATCGGGCATAAAGCCTCCAAGATATTGTTTCTATCAGTAACTCTTTTTCTAACCATTTTAATTTCAAACATTGAGTTTCACAACTTTCGTATGACTCATACCATCCTTTTATAGGTAAAGTAAGTTATTATAATAACTTGTATTGGTTAATTTTCTTTCCTTCTCTTCATTTGGCCATAGCATTTTAACTATGGAGATGCAGTTTATCCTTTTTCTTATTTTATCTGATTTTATCTACTTTATGGTCTTATACACTTATAAAGACAATCATACCATCCTTCTCTCTGTTTGCATTGCTACACTATATTTGCTTTTCACCTTCCTTAATTTCTCATAAACAGAGAAAAATCTGATGTGCCGGAGCTTTGTTAACGTCCCCTGTTTTTAATTATTACAGTTCTGTTTCATCTACAAGTGAAAAACGATTCATATAAAAATATTGCCTTCAATTGGTTTTACCCTGCATTTTCTTTGCCTGTTCCATACTTGCCGTGCAGATGGAATCTTCAAGAGAAAGAGACAAATCGCTACCACTATTACTACTACTAACTGTTACGTTGGTCTGTTTACTTCATTTCGTTTTCCATGTCTTTCTGCACTGCTTGACTACCTAACTCCATTTCCTCTCTGGGTGGTTTGCAATAGATGTAAATACTAACATAATTTACTTTGATTCCTTTTTTCCACATTCTCCATTGACGGCGGAGAAAACAAAAGAGCTTGAGGACGATTTTTGCACTACAATAGGATGACGTCAAAATTTGACGTCATCGTAAACAAACATTGTATGTCTGTTTATTCCCACAATGTATAGATGGTGGTTTCTAAATTCTTGTTCATGACATACATTGAGAAGTATACTTCCTGTAGCACCCCGTTTTTCTGAAGGTATATGTTAATAAAAATTTAATAAAATAAAGATGAAGAGAGTTTGGATTTGTAGAAAAGTAAAACATATGTAACCCAAACTGGATTCAAACTGGATTAATTAGAAGAAAGAACCAAGGATGGGGATCTTTTTAAAAAAGGAGCATTGAAGTAAAAGATACGGTTGCAAAAAGGATTTTATAGAGATTAAGTGCCAATAGTTTAGTTCATAGAACATGAGGTCATGTTAGCCATAGGCAATGGTTCGAATGAAGTACATTGTATACCAATTTTTTACTTTTCTAACAAGTCAAAAGACGGCTTTAGATTTTTATGAGCTACCTAAAGCAGTGATGCGCCTTCTGTTTTTCTCTGTTTAATTTTATGGCAAATATCAAACAATAAAAACAGCATCTGACATGTGTTTCTTCGCATGAGAGCTGAACTACCTTCCACTAAGTCTACAAATATATGCTGAACGTCATAAAAAATAATTTTCAACACCTTTAATTCGTGCAACCTCTATGCCTCTGCCATTTACACGGTATGTGTACCCTCCGTTCTTTCCTCAAAGAAGTGAAAATTATATACCTGTTTTGTATAGCTATTCAGATGCGATGGGACTGAAGTGATTCTGGCTAAAATATAATATAATAGCACAAACGTCAATCCCATAAGCCCTTTTTAGGTGAAATCACTGTTTCCTCATTTCAAAGATACTTTTTGCTCTAGATTTTCCATTATTTAAAGGACCATGTGAACCAATCTTTAGTATAAGTACTAATAATTTTTATTTGTACAAAGTAGCTTTCATCTTTGCAATATAAGTGCGAAGGTTGAAAGTGTCATTAAAGTTTTAATGTCTGGATTTTTCTTTTAGAAATGTTATGTTATCTATCACCTCTTAATTTCAGTTACACCTTTTGCAGCCTCTTTAAATATATAGCTTTTACTTCTTCTGAAGAGAGTTTGACCTGTTTCTTCAACCTCTTTTGGATAGGCTACTCTTTAGTGATCGTTTTCTCTCTCTATTTATATCTACTAAGATAAGTACTGCAACTCTAACCAATTGTCTGCTTCTTTAGCTTGCCAAATATCTTATCAATTATTTTGGTATGTAACAATGGAGTACTGTTGCTTTCTCTACTTTTGTTCCTTGATCATTGAAACCCGGCATTGCATGGAGCATTTTTGTTTGTAAGGTAGAAAGGAAAACTTATTAACGTCAGGTTCAAAGTTTATAATAATTTGGCAATCAGGTTCAGGATTTCATTATGAAGTCCTGAACTCATCCATCATGAAGTGAATGTAGGATTGAGCCAAAAAACATCACTCTGATTCATTGCTGGTCGGTGAGTCATAGTACCATATTCCAGATGGTAAACTGCGCTCAACCTTTGTCTTTCTATATATGTTTTGCCCGACTTCATGCATCTCTAGCCATTGGTCATTTTCACAATTTTTTATTAAAAGAGACCATGCAGGGCATGGATAGGTTGCCTCGCCTTCTTTTGTAGTTGACTCTTAGTGCACATGCTCTCACTTGCTATACGATTCCAAAACTCTGTTAGAAATTTCAGTTCTTATCCTATAGAGGAAACTTATAACATCCTGGTACCATGCCTCACTCCTCTGCATCCCTTTTTGATTGTGGCTTTTTGAAACCGATAAGGTTTTTTCCTCCTGCAGACATTGGAATAAAAATCCAGCAACGGTAAAAATGTAAAATGTATGATGTAGTATTGGCAAATGATGGTAAAACAACTATTACTTACATTAAATGTGTAAGGATTGTTCATAATATCACCCTTTTTACTATTTGTTATTGGTATTTTGAAAGCATATTTAGCAAAAGGACTTCTGCATGGATCTCTATGGATCATCTGAAATCGTTTGGATGCCTTCTTTTTATCATCTTCCATAGAACAAAGCTTCTCTAGGCGAGGCAGCGTCTGAGTTATTTCACACACTTGACCTGAGAAATGAGTATTAAATACTAATGAAATTAAAGTAAGAGTAAAACTGTTAAATTTATTTTAAATCAAAGTTAGATTGTCATGAACAATCAAAATCATAATAATATAGAAATGGCATTTGATAAAAAAAACAGTGTTTGTAACAATTGAAAAAATGGCAACAACTAGTATAGTACAAAAGAAAAGAAAAGATATTAATAAAATTATCAGGTTATCATTAAATCTTTTTAGTATAGAGTTCCGGTCATTATCAAGTAGATTGATAATGACAGGAAAACAAGAGTACTCAACAATACAAAAATTTTGGCTGATAGTTTTGTACAAAATTTAGCCAAAAGGTATTTTTAGACGATTTATAATCCAAGTGTTTTTTATTTAAAATTTTAATAAAGACGTCACTTGACAACATTCCAGGCATCACTGCTGCTTAAAAGCATTGGTTTCAATTTCAAAGTAAATACAAAACTAGTTCAACAGAACTTTCGAAATTTGTCTGGAATTTACAAAACAAGAACATAACACCAATTTTGAAGTGGAAAGTGATCGACCATGCCCACCCGTATGTTAATGGCAGCAAAACGTGCAACCTTTGTCTGACAGAGAAATTCCACATAATTACGTCCAAAGTGAAACTATTAAACAAAAGATCGGAACTAATTTCTACATGTCCACACGTCAATAAACACCTTTTAAGGAAATACAAATCCGTCCCACCAGCCCACTGAGAATTTTAATGGCTTTTTAATTACTTTCTCAACTTTGTGTAAGTGCATAGATTTTCAGCAGTTTTTTATGTGTGCGTCTGATGAATGCACGAGGAAGAAACTCAGAGTTATGTACTTTTATCAGAAATATTGAAATATAATTTTAACTTATAAAGTAAATGTAAAGAATGTTACCTTCGGACAAGAAGGTTACACCATAGAAAGTGATAATTAGTAATTAAAAACTTGGAGCACACAAAATAAAACAAGTGGTATAAAATTTAACATACCCCCATCTGTACACGCTGGTAAGGTTGGCTTTTTGACATCACTTGTTAAATAAACATCCAATACCTTTTGCTGCATTAGTATAACTGGCTTTTCTTTGATGCTTTTCGTAAAGAATTTATTTCTTCCCAGATGTTGAAGTAAAAATACAAATCTACCTATTTTATATTTATCTGGATGACCCAATATTACTTCTGCATGCACCTAATAATAGAAATAAATTATAGAAATTTATTAAACTTCCAAAGTATAACCAAGTTTAGTAGTAGTGACTGACTGGTTAACACAACAGCTTACAGGTTCTCAGTTTGTGTCTCAGCCACGTATTTTAAAGAACTGTTCCCAAACTGTATCTCATTTATTAGGGGAATACTATCAAGTTTTTATTTGTATTCAGAAATAAAATTGGAAGATAGAGGAAGTCAGCTTAAGAAAAGAATAAAAATTGCAAAGAAAAAAGTAGAACAGAAAAGTAACAATCTACACTTTCAGCCTTTCTTACTGTGAAAGAAGATAAATACATTGGTCTTCTGTAAAATAATATTACAATACACATAAGTAAAATAAAATCTGAAGACAACTATACATTTTTTCAATTATATAAATACATATATATATATATATATATATATATATATATATATATATATACCAGTATCGAAGTAATTATTAGCTATCGACAGTGCTCAATAATGTAAGAATATTAAAGCTATCATATGGTGGACGACAAAAAAAATCAACAAAGCTTAGTTGAAAATTCTCAGTTTCATATTTTCACAATCATCAGCAAAACAAAATGAAAAAACAATATATATATATATACGAGTGGAGCCGTGGTGTTATTGGTGTATAGAATCAAGGTTTAAATCCTTGCTTAAACTTGAAATGGAAGTATAAATCTTAAAGTTTTTGCAGTACCTTTTCTAGTCTCAAGTTAGCACAGTAATCATTGCATAAGAATTCTTCCTTAAATTTGAAAGTCGCAGTTCCTTGTTCTTTTAAATCTTTGATTATCTAAAAAATGTAATGATAATTACATAAACGTGAAGTTTAGCATTAATACGTACAGTTAAGTTGAATATTGAACACTATTACAATGTACAATAAAATTATTAGAATTTTGATCAACCGATCTACCTTGAAAATTCATTCCTAAAAATTGAATACAAAATTTCTGACCTCATTTGCTAGCTTATGTTTATAGAAATAAATAAACTTATTAAGAAACGAAATATGAAATGTTTTTTTAATATAAGTATCAAATAAACTTCAAAACGTCGTATACTATTTTTTATTGCCTATATCTAGTTGGGCATTGAGCGAGATAGGAGGCTGGTAAGTATATGTTTGTATTCATACTGACATTCGCTTAGCTCCACTGTGAGCAATGTATTAAAAGTCCATTGAGTGATAAAGTATACGTAAGTGATGGGTTTCTCTAGATCCTGAAAGGATAAGATATTTTTCAATATTATATTTATACATATGGTTTAGAGCAGCCGTGGCATAATGATTAGTACCGTTGCGCAATAACCAATGGGTTCCGGGTTCGATTCCCCGAGAAGGCGAGGAGAATTTGGAACTTTACAAAAAAAAGCCGTTGGTTGGCGCCAGGAAGGACATCCGGCCAAGAAATTCCTCACTGTCAAAACAAAGTCACTTTGAAGGGCGCCGTCTGAGCCTCAATTGCTGGGGAAGAATGACGTTAAAACAAAAAATAATTATACATATGATCTGCAAAAATTGTTTATACGCAATGATATTCCAGAAGAGCTACTAAGTAAGAAAAACAGACAATACAATTAAAAAACGTGTAGATTTTCCTTTAATCTAACACAATACAATAACCGTTGTTAAATATAAAAGTTCACTACTGTTATCTTTTGAGTTTATGCTTCCAAATGATGTACGTTTTTAATATCTAAGTGTCTTCTGCTACCAGTATTAAAAGATTTTTAGGGAGTCATCCTCATTCGTTGTTTGTGTATTGAAGCAAGAGGCAAAACTGTCCATGTAGACCTTAAAATTAAAGGTAATTAAGAAAGATTCCTTTTAAACAAAGCATGTAGGTACTGTAGTTTTTAATAGCAATTACCGAATTTTCCTTGTCATTCTCCTTAAAGTCATAGATCCATGTTTGAAGCCTTTGAGATCTTGAGCTTCTGGACAAAGAAGTTTCCAAATGTTGGCTGTAACTTTCAATTTTTGTCCTTAACGTTTCAAGTGATACATAACTGTCAAAAGAGGCTTTATCATTCTCTCTACTAGGCTTGTAAAGTGCTAAGCATTCTGTAAAGTTCCAAAGGGATCCAAATCTAGAAATACATTGTATTAAATGTTAGGAACAGTAAACTTCAAGAAATTTTTTTCTTGTGTATGAAGACGGAAGGTTGTGTATTAGAAAATGCCCATACTTGGCTCAGTAAAAAGAGCAAAATATTTAATTATCATCATTATTACTACTTTTAATATTTTTGTTATTATTGATAAAAAGGTTTCCATAATTACAATGGTTCTTCTCTCATGGAAAAAGGGGATTAAAATGTTAGTATATATAAAGCTAAGTATAAAAGAAATTAAATTTCAGTGTAATGTAAAAGTGAAAAAAAGGAAACAACCACGAGAGAAGGATCGCTAGGATAGAACAAAATTTGTAGAAGAATTTAGCAATTTGGGAAAAATGATCTACTATAAAATACTAAAATTCAATAAAATAAATTAAAAATGCCAAGCAGCAATATCTTATAGGGGTATTTGAGCAACGGTGTATCCCTATAAAATTTTCTTGATTCTGAGAAAAATTAAGAGGATTGGGAACTAAAGGAAATATGAGAAAACGTTTGGTTTTCATAGAATTACACATTAATGTAAGATAAAAAAGATGGAAGACCATTTTCAGAATCCAGAAAATGTTAAATAATTTTGTTAACATAGATTCAATTATTTTAAAACTTTGAAAAGGGTAGGTTGTAATCTAATTTTTTATTAAAAATCTTTTCCACCATTAAACTTAAATCAATTACATTAAAAAATTCTTGATACAACAAATTATTTTATTGTTTTTTTAGACTGGTGGTCATCTACTTATTGGTAAAAGAAGGTGGACCAAAGAGTTGAATGCAGGTGTTATGGAGTGTTATTTACCCAGTAGGTGTCTATAGTAGACGAGAATACAGACAAAGGATGTACCTGATTAGGCAAGACAGGGAATTAGAATAAGTGAGCATAATCTTTGTGACCATGCTAGAGCAATTAGAAAGCATGAAATGCTCTTATCAGTAGAAACTGAAATGTTAAAGATAAAGAAAAATGATAATGCATTGAATGCTGTGAATGAAAAAAAATTGAAACCGCATCTGATAGTCCGTCTGATACTCTTTCTGAAACTGTAGTTAAGAACCTAACTTTAATAGGATTTGATCTAAAGAAAATGTCAAACGAGACCCTATTGATTCACGATACTAATAACTCATCTATTCCTAGTCTAGAAAAATATTGATAGGAAAATGTTGGTAAACTTGACTGGGAGAGTTAATGACAACATAGTCAATATCAAAACCAATTCCATTACAAAAACCAATAACTTTATCTATGCTAGGTCTTTATGTTTACCAAAAGGATAAAATTATGGCCCCATTTCCAGACAAAAAATGATTCAAGATGTCATGGTTGAAAAGAAGGATAAAATGCTCTATTGAAGGAAAAGGGAAGGTATCAATAATTTTGTATTCTGAGTTAGATAGAAAATGTAACCTTAAAGGCAGAGCACAGAATATAGTGATTGAGGAACTGTAACAACGGTTGTTAGCCAAAAACCTTAAGCTAAAAAGGTATGCAGAAAGAATCAAACTGTTCAGATTCAACAAACTGTTTTACCACGATAAATAAAATTTTGCCGAAAGTTAAACAGCAAAAAAAGAACAGACAGTAAGTCACCAGATGCTTTAAAACAGTGGTGCCCAGCCTTGTGCTTGTGTGCCAAGGACTGCTTTCAAAGTTTAAGAACTTCCTAAGGACTGGTACATGGATAAGTGGCAGATTTACAAATTATAACTTAAACATCGTGTCTCTGAGTCGTTATATTTGAATTAGTTTAGGTTCTTACAAAATATATAAATCAATAAAAGTAAATAGAAAAACCAGAAACACTAAAATTTATTAAAATGTAAACGCCATATAAAAATGCTGTCGTCCCACGGCCAGGTAGTTTGGGACCTCTGCTCTAAAAAGAAAGGGATTGCTCAAATATTTGGCCTCAAGAAAAAATTAATGAAAAAGAGGCTGAGTTGGTTCATTCACTCGGACAGGAGAAAGTTAAAAATCTAAAAATTTCTGTCTAGCTAGTGAAAGACCAGTGTATAAAACTATCAAATTGGAAAACAGCAGGTTCAGATGTTGTTTAGGGGTTCTGGCTGAAGAAATTGGTATCCCTCCACAAAACTATTAGTGACCCAATGATTGAGATGATCCTTGATAATGTAGAGGTTCCTTCTTGGATGACTTAGGGTAGAACTATCATATGAAAAAAAGAACAGGCTACGGGGTGATAAAATAGTGGATTTTAGGAGTATTTCTGATGACCTTTGCTACTAATGTGGAATAGGATGACAGTCGTTACTTCAGACAACCTTTACAAATACTTAGAAGAGAAATAAGATTTTTCCTGAGTAGGAAAAAGAGAGCAGGCTAAACAAAACAAGCTAAACGTTATATATTGAAATGTGGCCAAATATGGTAAAGTGTTGCCCACTCACTGTTTGCCTAAATCTGTTTATATCATGACAACTGTGCGCATGCGACACTAAATTATTTCATTGCATACCATGATAAGAGAATGGATGGATAAGAGTTCACACTGGCAATTTGTGAGTGGAATAAGGGATATGAATCGGAATAAGGTATGGTGGTGATTGAGCAAAGAATATCTAAACGTGACCACTGAATCATTGACCTGTAGTGCGTAAGATCAGCCATTTAGAACGAACTACACAAAGTTCCATGTCGATAAAATACCTGATTCATCATTTTGTCTTTTAGGTGGCGAGGAAGGTAAAAAAATTGATCACATTGTCGGTGAGTTCACCACTCCCGCTAAAAACAAATATAAGCGTCAGCATAACGATGTGGCAAGTTATATGCAGTGGACAAAGTGTGGAAATGCCAGATTTAATTCTGTTAAAAAAGCAAACAAAAGAATTCAAAATCATTGACATTGTTTGCCCTGGAGATTTAAGTGTTAAGGGAAAATAAAAAAAAGATTGAAAAATATGAATTATTAAGAATTATTATTAATATGAATTATTAAGATGAATTATTTAGGATTTTGGAGTTGTGGAAAATGACAGAAATTCCTGTTGTTCTTGATGCGTTGGAGATTTTTTCAGAAGGTTCGACAAACCACCACAATAAAGTAGGAAAAAAACATAACAATAGAGACAATACAATACAAAACGCAACGCTACTGAGTAAGGCTCCTATCCTAAGAAAAGTTTTTTCCATGTATGATGTTGAAAAGAAATAACTTGCTAACAATGGAAAGTTGTTGTCTACTGCTATCCAGTAGCACTAAAGTATTTTATCTACTGAGAGTGATATATTGAACATACTGGAAATGATAATAGCTATATTAATATTACTACTATTAATAGTCTTCAGCTAATAAAATAATTAAAATAATATTTAAATGTCTGCAATAGGATTTGATACCTAACATTTTTGACATCCTTTGCATTGTACATGTAAATAAATGTCAATTTTATGAGTTATCTGCTGTAATGGAAGAATGGGAGATGTGTGACACAATAATTCAACTAGCAGCTTGACTCGTAAACCAGCTTTGAAAGTTGCTTTAAATACTTCGGGTTTTAGCCCTCAAAAATCTTTACGAGTTGTATGACATTTGGCAGGGCAAAAAACGGGTATCATCACTCCCTAGTGAAAAATTGAAGATTTGTTAAGAGACTGATAGGTTGACAAGTAAACTTGAAACAAGTTGGTTTCTTTTACACTCATTGATGAAAACCAAACAAGATTCAGATTTAAGGTCCTATTCATATGTGTGTAGTTCGTTACAGATCTGCCGCAGTATTCTGGCACCCGAAACGGAGAAGCAAGTAGGTTGCAATATTTTCAGAGATATGTCAGAGACCCATAAATGTGGAGAAAGTTGATCATCTGTGTTTCCCCTTGATTAATATAGTCAGATAAAAGAGACAAATCCAGGAGGTAGCCGAGGGCCTCTAAGCGGGAACCTACATTGCGATTAAACAAACTAAAAATATTTTAAAGAATCATATACCAAGAAGTATCAGAATGCATTTTGAATTCTTGAATTTCAAATAGAAGAGTCTTGAGTAATGTTTGAAATTAGTTGACTGACGATAAAATAAATATTCCACTGGAAGTAAAAGAAAAACGAATTCAAAATACATACCTCAGACTGTCAGTATACAAGTACAATGCTCTTAATGTTTGCTTTTCAGTTTCCTTATAAGCATCAATTAATTCTTCGGTGAAGGCCACAAGTGATTTAGCATTATTTTCGTTATTGACGAATTCCTTTTCTTTCATGACTTTCAAAATAGCAGAATTTCTTTTCCCAAGATATCGCCTTTTTATTTTATACTCTGCAAGTTTTAAATCTATTTCATACAATCGACCAATAAAACTATAGCGTGTCAATCCAAAATCCAAATAAATATCAATGGCCTTATCTAAAGAATAACCAGGTTTTTCTTTACTAATTAAGCAGAAAATGGCTACTTTCAAGTTTTTGATACCTTCTTTTAATGTCGCCTAATCAAAAGAAACAGAAATAGAAAAAAGCTTTGTAAATGTCTCAACAAATCTGAATAATTCGAAGGTTCAATATCATAAATAAAGATTAAACAAACTAAACAAATAAATATTAAACTGTAAAGGCCGTATAGAAAAATTTGAAGTTTTACGTATAGTGGCTCCTTCCTGTAATTTCCAGTATTTCCAGTTGCAGTAATATTTAGAGAAAAAAATATCATCAGTTTCAACTTGTGGCAGATATTCAATAATAATTCAGAGAGATTCTAAAGTTTCATTTATTGCGGACTTTTTTTTCTTGATGTCAACCAAGTACAACTTCAACTCCCTAATCCTCATTAAGTATAACACATAGGGATATTACAGGATTTATTGTGTGAGAAACTTGATTAACCATACCGTCTTTTCGAATCAAATAAATTATTTCACATTTTTATCTATCGATCTATCTATCCATCTATCTATCTATCTATCTATCTATCTATCTATCTATCTATCTATCTATCTATCTATCTATCTATCTATCTATCTATCTATCTATCTATCTATCTATCTATCTATCTATCTATCTATCTATCTATCTATCTATCTATCTATCCATCCATCTATCTATCTATCTATCTTTCTATCTATCTATCTATCTATCTATCTATCTATCTATCTATCTATCTATCTATCTATCTATCTATCCATCTATCCATCCATCTCTCTCTGTGTATTTCTGTGTCTCTGTCTGTGTGTGTGTGTGTGTGTGTGTGTGTGTGTCTGTCTGTCTCTGTCTCTGTCTCTGTCTTTCTCTCTTTCTCAATCTCCCTCTCTCCCAGAAGGATCCAAATTATGCTTAAGATACCAGGACATGGAGATTGGAAGTGCAAGATACATAATTAATTGAACTAAAACAGAAAAATTTAGATGCGAATTATGTCTAAAATTCCATTGAATATCTGTAGGTATTTACAATAGCTAATGCTACGTACGGGTATAAAATATGAATATTTTACAAAATTTGTGCCAATGATTTCCTGGTGAATGGTGGTGACAGTAGCTCTAGCAGCTATTTCATTCAAAATTGAACTATGTGTAGAAAAAAATTTGGAGTTGAACTAACATTACAATTTATACAAAAGACAGCACTCTTAAGCAGAAAATGTGATCTTTATATGTTTTATCCATTTATAGAATTGGGAAATATCAAGAAGACAGATACCAAACATCCTTAAGCGAGAACATATATATTCTTATCAATATAACGATAATCATAATAATAACAACAATAATAATTTTTGCTAAAATATGTTTTCAAGTTTGTTTTTACGACAGCCTGTTTAAGGCGCTGCAAATTATTCATCACCTGTTTCTACTTTGGTACAGGTCACTTTGATGATTTTTTTGAGAATGTTGATGGTTCCAGTAATAGAAGAGGTTTGGAAACAACCAAGACTTCAGTAGTTTGCTGTTTTTTCTGCAATTTCATTAATCTGCTGAAAACTACACACGAACAGCCCACTACCACAGGAACCACGTTGGTACAAATTCCTTGGAACCTTCAAGCCTGATGTGCCAACTTGCAGTAGAGAAAATTATAATAATAATAATAGTAGTAGTAGTGGTAATAGTAGTAGTAGTAGTAGTAGTAGTAGTAGTAAAAGTAGTAAAAGTAGTAGTAGTAGTAGTAGTAGTAATAGTAGTAGTAGTAGTAGTAATAATAGTAGTAAGGGTTATAATACTAGTTATATTTAAAAGAACCAAAGTTCCCTGTCCATCTATTGATGGATAAAAACCTCAGTGCATAAGAGTTAAGTAAAATGAAAGGTGATAATTACGACGTAAATTTAGCCTCCAAACCTGCTGTTTGCTTGAAGCTAAAGAGCTTGATACGAGTGGAAGGGACAAAGAAACATAGGTTTATAAAGGTATAGATTTTGCCATAACCAGCCAAAGATTATGAAACATAAAGATGGTGTTCATTCCAATAATTGTAGAATTACTAGAAATAACACCAAAGAAACTGTAAAAAGGCTAGAGAAAATAGAAATTGCTCCTTCATCATGGCATGATCTCTAGAAAAGTTCTCGCAACTCTGAAAACCTTTTGGATCCTAAAACTTGAGAACATATTGTCATTTGGCTAACAAGCGTTGTTGCAATTCCCAAATCACTACATTCATTTCTCTTGTTACACTTTCAATAATACACTGTCTTTAAGATAACTAAAAAATGAGATGACCAAGAATTAATTGTTTCCAAATGTTTTGATTGAATTTCTTTAATGTTACTCAATGTAATTAGAAGTAACAAACCTTAAGTCTTATTTAAAGTATACAGGTTAAAATTATGCTTTAAAAGATTCTTTAAATAAAGAGATTTAAGACTATCTTCAGCTGGGTTTAAAATATTCAAAAGAAAATAAAAGCAAGTTTAAGAGGATTATTCTTGTTAAGGAGTAGCCTTAGAAAATTCAATTTACAAACATAACATCTCAATGCTGATAACATTGGCTTTGTTAATCAATTTCCTTCCCTCGATCTCCTAACTGAATTGAAATCAGTGTCTATTATTGGCATTGCCAAGTTTTCTATTAACTAAACTACAGAAGTTCGTTTATAACTAGATCCTTTTGCAAGGATACATTTACCCTAAGTTGAATTCAGCTCGATGTACATATAAATTTTGGTTTTCTCACATTCCAAATCCTGTCCATCTATATTATGCTAGTTTTTTATCTAAATCTATCCATTGTTTTTTCTTTTCATTGATTTTCTGTCCAGCTTTACATGTATCTATTTATTTCTCTTTATTGCACTTTTATGCAGAGGAATGATCAACCGAAAGAGGAAAGGAGGTAAGGGCCACCGAGCTCGAATATGTTAAGACATTCTGTCAAAAATACTTTGATAGGCTAAAATACATTGCATAAAAGTAAAGAGCTTAAGGAAAACATAATAGTTCAAGTTAAAATTTATACCTTGTTCAAATCTACAATAATACTTGGCGGCAATTGACTGAGATCAATATTGTTCCAATCCAAATTTGCTGGAGTAAATTCTTGAAAAGCCATTGCGTTATCAAAAAGTTTCTTCAAAGCAACTATATCAAAATTACCACTGCATGCCATGATTGTTTTAGTGTTACCCCAAATCTGTTCGGAATTAAAAAAAATATTATTACAAAGATGAATTGACACTGATTGACACTTGCGTACGGATGTATATATATATACATATATATATATATATATATATATACATATACTCAAGCTACAGACAGTACTGTTTCGCCCTTTGTGGGTCCATCAGTGCAGCACAGAGTTTCTGAGACATATATATATATATATATATATATATATATATATATATATATATGAAATACTGATTGATCGAAATTTCATCAGAATATTAGTCACAATACATAACTTATATTTCCTGCTTTACCGTAATATAATGCGCAGCTATACACATGACGGACGTCTTGTTTTAAATGTAACAAACAAATCGCATGAATATGTTTTTAGTCACACAAGATTTTGAGCCAGTAAACGTAAAGAATCTTGAATAGAGACAGAAAAAAACAGTTTTGGCAAATGGAAAGAGTTGACCTTAGACCAGCAAAATGAAGTAATTAAATATTCAAAAATAACCAGATTATTATTACAGGGCCATGAAAATGATTTCAATTTTTTTCCAGCGGTAGGAACAGCATTAAATTGATTAAAAGATCACCGTTATACCTATTAGAATTATGTAACATTCTCTGCCTATGCGTGGCTAGTGACAGATTTTATGTGTTCTTCTCTATTTCACGCCAGAAAATGTAGCCTTCTTTGAAAAATTTGAGACCTTCTTGACAAAAAAAGACTGACTGACTGACAACTATTCACTTATTCAATGCTAAATTATATATAAATATATATATATATATATATATATATATATATATACATAATTTTTATTGGCACTATGATATATTAGGTAGTGTTCGTAGACGGACCTGAGGAACAATTACATCTTGTCAAAACTGTCATCGTATATTTTATCCATACTTGTGGATACCCTTAGCCTTTTCTATAGCTATTATTATATGGGAAGATGCAACTGATGTCGTACAATAGATATCCATTATTGATGTATAATCATTCTCCTTTTAATCAAGGTGTGGTTGTTTCTCTTCATGAGGTATGTTCATCAATCTCTCTCTTCTCTCTTCCACTGGCTTGAATCCCATTTAGATGGGGTCGCCGGTGCGGATTCGCATTCGCCATTCCCTCCTGTCTTCCGTGTCCTCTTCAGTCGCACCAATCTCTTTCAGATCGTCACGGATGTTGTCACGCCAATGTCTTTTCGGTCTTCCCCGTTTCCTGTTTCCAACCACTAGACTGTTCATCCGTTTGCCAACATAACTGTCTTCCCTTCAGCACAAGTGACCCAACCAACGCAGTCTCGCTTCCCTTAACTTTTTGGCCAACTCTGTTACCCCCAACCTTGATCTAATCACCTCGTTTCTGATACAGTCCAATCTTGTCACTCCCAACGAGAATCGCAGCATCTTTATTTCTGCCACCTCCATCTTCCTTTCCTGGGTCTTCGTCATAGCCACCACTTCCATCCCATAGTGCTAGTCGTACTATCGTTCTGTACATCTTTCCCTTGACTTTCTCCGGTACTTTCCTGTCGCATAGAACCCCGGTAATCTTCCTCCAGCTGTTCCAGCCGCTTTGAATACGCTTCTCGGTGTTCCTCTTGCTTCCGCCATCTGCTTGCACGGTTGAGCTGAGGTACTTGAATGCTGTCGCTCTTGGAACGTCCTCACCCTGTAGTTTGATGGTC
>RDPX01000223.1:1353533-1364543 GCA_003991215.1 Morbakka virulenta
GGGGAGAAAAAGAGGGCGGAGAAGGTAAGGTAAAGAAGTGGGAAAGGGCGTTTCGGGAAAGGAAGGGGGGGTGTCCTCGGGGTTGGGGGCCTTGGATTGCAGGCGAAACCTTTTTTTTGGGGGGGGGGGGGAGTGACCTTACAAAGTTGGAAGATGGGCTGTTTTAACATTACAAAGCTCCGTTTTTGACAAAACTTGATAAGAAGCTACAGGGATGTGTAATGAACACAATGAGAGGACTGAAGAAGAACCGAAAAAAAGTTATTCAAAAGTCAGTACAAAAACAAATACAAGGGAATACCTGGGTGACAATGAGAACACAAGGGAATACCGGAGCGAAGCTGGGTACTCTGCTAGTTTACTATATTTCACAAGACAACTGGTTACTCTTAAAAAAATGGAGAATAAAATCTTGATTAGGGACCAAAAAAGATGTGTATGCCATCAATAAAACCATATTTTTTAAAATCTAATGGAGAAACCGAGAACTGAATCTATTGGATATGATGAAGAACACATTTTTGACACCAAAGATGTTATTTCCAATAACGTAAACTCGGTTTTCGATATTAATTAATCTGTATTAAGGGCAGTAGAGTAATATTTTGCTTAAATTTAAATGAACCTTGGGAACTGACTAAAAACATGTAACTGTAAATTGTAAGGAACAAATTTCTGGGCAAACTAAGAACAAATACAATAATATTTCATTTTATTGTATTGCCATCTGGTACAATGGAGTTCATCTCTTAGTGAAACTGAAATTGTACTCCGATTAGCTAAAAGATCAAGACTCAATAGCAACCACTTAAAAAATACAAAAAATAGGAATAGAGCAACATACTCGAATAACTTTATTTTTGTGAAAATTTTGAATGCGAATATAGTCATCTAACTGGTTTTGTACTCCTTTATTATTTTGAATGAGGGCATTTGTTAATGCTCGATAATTTGTTTTTCTTTGATTGTTTTCATGACTTCTATAGAGTTTTCGATCAATTCTGTTATTTTCTTCCTTTGCCAAATCCATCATATAGGACACTAGCTTTTTAATATTCCCTATGTCCTCTGCATAAACAGTGTTTTTAGAAAATCCCCAAAAATTGATATTTGCTCGGATGGAATTTATCATCAGCTGACTGTCTGCAAACGAAAAAAAATTGTATATATACAATTATATATATAAGCATTGTTATTTACGTAATGTCGTATTGAAAATATAAAAACCTCACTAAGAAAACATATATTAATACACTTGCAGCAAAAGGATACTATACCTCATCCAGTAGTAAAGCAGGTATATCATGTGGTTTTACTTTATTAAGTTATTTTATTTTGTATTACATTATGTTATTATTGCTTAAGGTGAAAGTACAAGCCAAAATTTAAACGTTTATCAAAAAATCCCTAAAAAATTGGTATTTGTTAACTGGAGTCACCTGTAAGATACTTTGTGTTTGTAAATCCTTGACATACAATCTTTTATCATTTCGACTAAACTTTTGACCTTTTGAACTTTTGAACTTTTTTTGTATACATTGGCAATGAAATTAATAGCCAATGAAACGAATTTTCTTAGATACCACTTTCTGAATGAAGAAGTTGTTTTTCTGACTTGACAGTTTCCTTGAATGCAAGGTAGGATTAAAAAGTAGCTCTGCTTACTTATTTTCGGATTTAGTAAAAGCAATATCTATCGAAAGCAGTTTGAAGTATCTTTGGCTGTGTATTGCCAGAAAGACGTTACTTAAGGTGCTAGTACACGCCATAAGTTGATTATAAAAAAAGAAAAAAGGAAATTAGAAATTGTTAATTGTACTACTTCCTCTCATTAGCTCAGCATCAAATCTGACCAAAGTTATACAAATTTTGAGGGCTCTAAATCATATTAAATGTTATTTTCTAAAAGCTTGTATTAATTTTAAATCCATTTTTTTTCTTGAGGAACGGGTCAACGGTTGCATTGATAGGGGCATTTTTATACCTAGTTATCACCTATATCAGTAGAAACTGGGAGGGGGGAATAATTTACCACAATCAACAACACTAAGGGCAAACTGTTTGGAAGCATTTTTTTAATATCTACCGACAAAAAGTCATTTTTATTTAATTTTTTGGTACATAGGGAAAAGAAGGGTTAACAGTTTAGAATACCTTCCTTAAACTCTGAATGGAAATAAACTTACGATCAGAATTTTAAACTGTGTAAAACGAATGAATTCCAGGATTTGTAAAGGGATTTTAACCTTAAAGAATGCAATATTTTAAAAGATATTTTTATTTTTCACAAATGCTCTCAAAAGAGTTATTTGCTTCTGTTATTTGAATATTTTATTCAAATAACAGAAGGGCTACAATATTTTCCATTTTTGTAGCTCCTTGGCGAAGGTTTTGACCCTCTAATTGCTTTTCTAGTTGATTATGTAATATTCATTGGAAAAAATGGGTTTGTTTCTTTCCCTTTTATGATAGTAAATGAGTATGTTGGTTTTCAAACTTGTGTTTATTTCTGAAAACATTTTCTCTGAAATTTAATGTATCCCTTCTACATCGCAAAATCCTAAATATAATGTTAAAATAACAGTAATTTTGAGGTATAATACTTATCATGTCGTAAAACGTAAGTCCTTTTTTTGAGCTTCGAGAGAGACTTTGATTAGTAACTCTTCGCTCTTAAAAAAGCTGTCTTTTATGTTAGCTGTCATGTGTTCAGACAAATTTAGAGCTTTATTTACTATCGAAAATGGAAATTTGTAAGATGCTTTAGCTTAGAAATTCAACATATTCAATGAGTTTTAACAGTGGAGCTTTCAGCTTGCTTAATTGTTGTTGTTTCCCAAACGTTCCAAATCACCTTGTTTTTCTTGAGCCAGGTTTTAATTTTAATATTTCGACGTTTTTTCTTAAATAGCATATTTTATAATTGTTGTTTATATAGGAGCTGATGTGAAATCGTTTATGACAATACAAATAACAAGGGTCTAAGTATCGATCCCTGTGGTACACCATAAACAAACTTCTGTGGTAGAGTTTTGTGGTAAACGTTTGTAGTAAACTTTGTAGTCAACTATTTATGATTTTTATTTAGCATTTGTTTATTTCTATATCATTTAACCATAGAAGCATAAGCATATATTATGTTTTTTTAAGCATAAGCAATTATTATCAGTTATTATTAGCAGTTATTGTTATCAATTATTGTTATCAATTGTTACTAACAGTCAGTATAATCAATTATTATTATCATTTACTATCATCAATTATTATTATTAGTTATTATCATGTATATTGTTTGTAAAACAACTATTATAAATTGTTTATGATGTTTCTTATCCTATGTATACTATAAGCAGAAAAATAATTGATGTTACACCTAATGTTAACAATCATGTTATTTAACCATAGAGCCAGAAGGATATTTTTTGCTTTTGGTTTTATGCGTAAAGATAAAAAATTTTTGTTAGTGGTCATGTCTAATCCTGCATGCATACTCCATACTCCATCCGTTCTGTTGTAATGGAATAATATTAGAGTGTGTAATATTTTCTCATTTTCACAATCGAAAATTTGCATAGATATTGTTAGATAATACTATTTAATAATTTAATTTTTGTTTAATGATTAATTGTAAACTGTGTCTTTAATATCAAATACCATAATCACACCTTAAAAGCTCTTAAACATGCTTCTTTGATGGATCCAATAAAAGCAATTGTAACCACATAACACATATCATGTTTTGATATTGTAAGCTTTTATAAACATACATAACACCTAATTTATCAGACAATTTAATTAAGGTGATTGAGACCAAAACAATCAAAATATTCAACCATCAGTGGTTGAAAATACAATCCTTTCCAGTGAGATCCAGGTGTGTCACTACAGTAGAGGTTGATAATGTAAAGCAATTTTTTAGTTTGATTCTGTGTTTGATCTCCTGCATACACATCTTTTTGCTTTATCCCATACCAACATAAGAAGGTAGCTGATATGGTTGATATGAGCATTCAACAGCATCGTAACACCAATACTAGCTAGAAGAGTGCCAAGAAAACAGCCACTTATTTGTTTTATAGTAGGTTTGATTACGAAATCAGTACCATTTTGTATTGATTTCATAAGCTCTTCCTTTTGTATTTTTGTTAAATGTGACACATATGGGACCACTTGATCAAACTTGCTCTGACAACCGAGGTAAACTGCCTGTCTGTTACGATCCTTTTCCAAACATTTTATCCATTTCAAGAAACCCCAAAGCTTGAATAGCATCAACTGCAAGATTTGGGAGTTTTTTTCCAACCCTCTTGCTAGCTAATGTTAGCATTTTAATTCTAAGGTTAATGAGAAAATTAAAAAGGTTTTCACATTTTTGAACAACTTGACTCAATTAAGTCCTACTTAATATCAATTCATCTGCGGCAGACATAGGATCACTACATAATAGTCTCAGTACAACAGCTGTCCTATCTTTAACTTTTGGCAATTTTTACCTTTTGATTATCCCTTAAAAATACCCTATAAGTAATGTATTCTCTCACATGTAATAGTCTATGTATAATAGTTTAGACAAAGTATGTATGATATATGATCAAAAACACTATTTTTGTAAGACTATTCTATCATTTTTATCAACAACATAAATCTCTTCTTCATGGAGAACAAGCGCATATAAGATCTGTCTGAAACAACTGACACAGAGTATTTCAACTCAAGTTGAGTATCATCAGACTTCAAAATTATCTCTTGCTTACTCAAATCACAATAAAATATTCCATACATAGTATGAAACTTTTTAGTACTAATATATGCGTCCATTTGATATTGAGAAAATCCAGGCTGAAATCCTGACAGTGTCCTTCAAGTCTTTTTTACTTCTTTATCAGGTTCCATCCCTTCAGCGGTATAAACATGCCTCATCAAATTTCACCAAATCAAAGCTCATCAAATTTCACCAAATCAAAGCTCATCAAATTTCAAGTTGTTCATGTAAACATTCACTCCATTTTTACCAATGTTAAATGTGTTGTAGACAAACATGTTATGAAGCTGATCAATCAATTTTTCTGAATTAAGTACAAAGAGAAAAACATGACAAGGTTTCTAAATACTTGTGGTGATCTTGAATGTTCCTTGTATTGCAGTTGTACTATCTGATGTAACAATCAATTTTTTTAGGTAAGACCAACTATGGCTCTGCAAAAAACTTTGCAACCTAAATTGCATTACATTTTAGTCTCGAAACCATAGTGCCATTCTATTAAGAATATGGCAATCCCTCTTAATTGCACTGCTATCATGGAAGATAACATTGTCATCATTTTTTAGTTGAATTTCCAAAGTTAGTTATTTTACTTAGTATTATTTCTTGTTCTAGCTGGCTGAAAAATGTTTGACGATTCAGTGGTGATATAACAGCCTGGGTGTTATAAACTGGATCTATTAGCAACTGCATGCCCTGGCGGTGACCATTATTATAACTAACATTTCTACTATTATATATTTATATAAATATATATATATATAATATGATATATATATTATATAAATATTATATGATAGCTCCTACGTTTTAATGTGGTAGAGCACTGTTGTTGATGACATTTCATATGCATTTGTTAATATATATATATATATATATATATATATATATATATATATATATATATATATATATAAGGGGATGCATCTGTTTTATGTACATTATCAGTATATTATTATATATTGTTTACAAAAGGACTAGTGTCTGGATAATGATTTTGAGAACCATTAACAGTTTCAGTGTAATTCCTTGAATATTCAATTAAATTTTTGAGATTTACAATATGATTGAAATCGTTCACATCTAAAACTCCTTGGCCATTACATTTTACATTAACCTGTTTTATAGCTCCATAAGAACTATTTATTCTAATAATATTATCAGTTGTATTATACCATCATACTTGTCTATGTTGTAATTCTTTTCAAAAGAAACGCATTGTATCAATCATATGCTCCTGTTTGATTTGTTGAATCAACATTAATCCGATAGCCTGCCTTGTTTTGGTATACATTTGCCTTAGGTTAAATTATTGGAGATGTTAGTTTATACCGATTGTATTCAAATCTTTCAAGATTATTTGAAAATCAAAATGTCATATATTATTATGTTTGATAAAAATCAGATGTCTAAAAATTTTGTTAACTTCAATTGGTAGTGAATTATTTCGTTGGTGAATTGGTGTAGGTATTTTATTGTGTGAACAGGCTTTCAATAGTCCAATAATTTGATCTCTCTTATTCTCTTGAGTGGGTTTCTTCTCTTGTGTTGATTTATTAAACTTGTTATCAATCATTTTTGTAACTATATCAGCAGTTGCAGACCCTAGTTTACTAGCTCTCTGTTAAACTCCTCTCTCCACACATTTTCTGCTACACGCTTAGCCGTCTTGCTTATAAAAGTTACAGCAACGTTCTCTGTAACTTAAGTTAAACTATCCATAATCCTATCACCTCTTTGATTTGTTCAGAATCAAGTCTTTGTGTTCTGGATTGTGTCTTATTGTAAAATCGCGAGATTCATAAGCTTTTTGACCAAATATTGAAGTTAAAATTAACGGAATCTCCGTATGAAAATCGTTTACGTTAAACATCGTTTTACCTACAAATCACGTTGCTCCCTGGATATTTCATTTAGTTGTAGTAATTTATCAATAATCAGCTATGACTCCTTAACAAGCGAAAGAGGCTAATATTACAGGAGAATCTACTAGCAATGAGAAGATGTAAACATTGTACTGGATCATCTGGATTGTTGTAATAAATCATATTACCTCCAATCAATTTGGTATTATTGGAAGATTGATGTTTCGGTATACCTTTTAACAAATTCAAGTTATTTGAATGTATGCTTTGCTTTTGTTGAATACCTTATTTTAAGTTAAAGTGTTCTGTTAGAAGATCAATTGTTGATATAATGTCTTTAACTTCGTATTAGATTTTACCATCTCTATGAGATACAGCAAGATATATGTATATTAATTTTAGATTTTAGATTTTTCTATATCAATAATAATATTAGCTAATTCTTGTCCATTCTTCTTTATTTTCTTATAAATACAGAACCTATCAATTCTAAATATTTATTCAAAACATGCTCTCATCTCTCACAGCTTTATCACTAACACCTTTTTTACCGTTTAAACTTCTACTTTTATTTACAAATTTATCCCTTCCAGATTTTGTAATCATTAATGGATCAAAACAATATTCTCTAATGATTTGAGCTTCTTTATCATTTAATATTATATATTTTAATTTCTTTAATCTTAAACATTAAAATATTTTCAAACAGAGCTATGAAAAATATAAACCTTTTGATTTATTCTACCATGTTTTCTAACAGTACATATCATATAACCGTCTTCATTTTTATTTGCTGTAAAAGGAATTTTCTTAAGAATATGTAAGACATTAACTATTTTATCGCAAGCATATAAATCATTAACTAGATGAATGTGATAAATGTTTTGTTATTTTTTATTGAAATTTTACTCATATATAGATATAGATATAGATATAGATATAGATATGGATATAGATATAGATATAGATATAGATATAGATATAGATATAGATATGGATATAGATATAGATATAGATATAGATATAGATATGGATATAGATATAGATATAGATATAGATATAGATATAGATATAGATATAGATATAGATATAGATATAGATATAGATATAGATATAGATATAGATATAGATATAGATATGGATATAGATATAGATATAGATATAGATATAGATATAGATATAGATATAGATATAGATATGGATATAGATATAGATATAGATATAGATATAGATATAGATATAGATATAGATATAGATATAGATTTAGATATAGATTTAGATATAGATATAGATATAGATATAAATATAGATATAGATATAGATATAGATATAGATATAGATATAGATATAGATATAGATATAGATATAGATATAGATATAGATATAGATATAGATATAGATGCAGATATAGATTTAGATATAGGTATGGAGATAGATAGGTAGATAACATAATTTCTCTTTACAACATTTATAACATAAATAGTTCAGATATATTGTTTTTACCTATTACAAATGGAAAAATTTATTGTAATTGTACTAAATAAAGTAGATAAAAATAAGAATGATCTTATTGAATTACAGGAATGTGGTTCTATGATTCAGAAGTTTAAAAATAACTATCCTATAGAGGATTAAAATTAACTATGTATACAAGGTAGACCTGATAAAAAATAGGTTGAAGCCCTTTTGAGATATATTTTAGAAGATACTAAAACAATTGAACAACAGAATGATCTATTGGATCCAGATAAAAAGAATGAATATGATGAAAACATCTGGTACAATGAAGAAGATATTTCTTGATATGATTCAGATGGTGACAATAATATACCAGAAGATGATCTAGATAGTTATTATAATTCAGGGTTTGGTATGATAAAGAATAATGTTAAAAAAAAAGGACAAGTATACTATTAATTCAAATTATGAGATTGGTAAAAGGTACAACAATTTGTTGTATGATGGTGGTTATTATAAGAAAATTTTAACGTTAATATTGAAATGAAGGAAAGAAATCTCAAAAAAATACTAAACAATCATCAGTTGATTTGATACAGGAAAAAAATTAAATCTGTTGCCTCTCCTAGAGTGCTAACACCTCCAGTTTCACCACTTCAAAAATTGTTAAACAGGTGGTCAAGGAGATGAGGAAATATTGTCCTACAGCCACTACAATTCAGAGGTAAACCAGTTCCAATACCTAGAACATTTAAACCAGTGCCATTACCTAGAACTGTTGTAAGAGAGACAAATCATGGCTAAAAAATTATGTTAGATCTCATAAAATAGGTGTGAGAAATAATAAAGATCCATAATTACAACTACAACTAGCTAGAATTTTGTTGACTCTTAAATATAATATCAGGAAAATACTAGAATCAAAGAAAGACATTAAGTTCACTGAAGCACTAAAAGTTACGTTTAAGAAATTTACTAATGATAACTCTTTAATAAAATAGCATAGTTTTTCTTGTGCTACCCAAACAATAATAAACAAAACAGAAATAGATAATTCACTAAAATTAACACAACAAGATATTTTGAACTTATTTGCTGTATATCTTTCGGAAGCTTCAGGTGGACTGTTCATTCTATTGATAATCATTACTTGAATATTGTCAAATATAAACGATTGTTAGAAAGCTCTGAAAAGATAGAAGCATCTCACTGAAGACAAAGATAAGACTACTGAACTCAATGGTGTTTTTCATCGCTTGCTACGGGTCAGAATGTTGGACTCTGAAACCTCTGACATCAAGAAAATTGAAAGTTTGGAACTGTGGTGCTACCGAAGACTACTCCGCATTAGCTGGGTTAAAAAGATCACAAACGAAGAAGTTATCCGAAGAAGTGGCTGCAAAAGAAGGCTGATGGATATTATAAACGAACGGAAATTGACATTAATTGGTGACGTCCTACACAGCGAGCACCTCACCAAGCTACTGCTCACTGGGATGGTATACGAACCTAGAGGAAAGGGCCGACCCAAGACACGCTACTCAGACTCTATGAGACAGATTTGTGGAATTTCGATGGCGGATGCTGCGAGGATAGCTCAGGACCGGGAGAAATGGAGAAACATGATGATGATGAGAAAGCTCTGTATTAAACTACCAGATGAACTACAAAATGCGAAATGTATAGTCACTTTAGAAAATGAGGATAATTAATGCTCTTTGTAGTGTCACATCCGACATTTGAATCCTCCAACAAATAATTCTCAGAGGATTAAAAAAGTTCATAAACTGATGGTTATATCTAGATTATATTTGTTTAAACCTCCTGTTACTGTTAAACAATACAACAAAATTGAACAACAAAATGATATTAAAATTTGTGTATTTGGATATGAGAACAAACAATTATATCCTATTTACTTTTCAAAAGTAAAGTATGAAATTCAAATGAACTTGTTATTGATCACGGGGGATAAAAATAAACATTATGTTTTAATAAAAGATTCTAAAAAATTGTTATACATTAAAACAAGAAATAAAATTAGAGAACCCTTTTTATGCATTACTTATGTTGTTTTACGTCAGAAAAAATATTAATTAATCATAAAGAGAATTGTATTCAAATAAATGAAACACACACTATTAAGATGATTGACAATAATAAAAATATTTGAAATTTATTATTAATTAACAACAGTAGCTAGTACCATTTTTTTATGCTGATTTCATGGCAATAACTAAGAAAGTAAGAGAATGTCAACCTAATAATAATTTAAACTTATGAAATGATGAACATACAAGTAATGAAGATTACAGTCGTGCCCAAAAGGTTTGAAATATTTAGAAATTAAAGTCACTTTGTGAATACCATGAACTCTATCTCAACTCAGACATCTTAACATCAGCAGATATATTTGAAAACTCCAAAAAGCATATATGCATTATTATAAGCTCGATATAATTATTTCACTAATAGAAACTTATCAAAGTATACTATACTGAAGGTGACTGATAATAAAGTAGTATTAATGACTGATTTTGACGTGTTTCAAATGTTTTGAAACTGGGAAGAGCAGGTATTTTGTAAATAACTAATAGATATAGCAAGCCAAATACTATAGGTATGCGGGTTCAACATGAACCTCAGGGAATGGATAACCCTGCCCTACACAATCCCCGGGACACCCTTTGGCAAGGTGTACCACCCGGTTTAGCCACCCCTTCCAGGGTTACGGAGCCTTCTTCTCCTCTGTCGGTTCGTCCTGCTAGAGAGGGGATGAAGCATTCCTGGGCATATGAACTTCCTTGATGAGGTCACTGGCCGGGGATGGCCACTCACTGCCATGTGAGCAGGTCTTTTGACCAAAGGCTAGGCCCACCGCCAATAACTGTGGTTGGTGTCAGGAAGGGCATCCGACCAGTAAAA
>RDPX01000224.1:71978-88820 GCA_003991215.1 Morbakka virulenta
GGGCATATGTTAACTGAAGAGGCGTCAGCCTGTAATGTACAGTGCCTAATACTACATTAGATACAGGGTAAGTAATTTATTTGTTAAAGCATTTTTTATAGCGAGCAAAATGGTCTCAATAATCACTCTTGTTTAAAACATTACAATGAAATTTTGCTTCACAAAATAGATTAAATAGTAAAAAAATATTGTTTTGCTACTTCACAAGCTTCTTAAGCATAAGATAGAACGTCATGTCTGTGTGTGTGTGTGTGTGTGTGTGTGTGTAAACTGCTGGAGACATTTTGGAAGACCACCTCGGTGAGCTCGATCCGGTCTCATCAAACGGGAAACAAACCTTCCCTCACCGCCAAAACAAGTGAATATCTATAGCCCACAGCAACGACCCCCCTGTATATAGCTGTGACCAAGTGAGTAGGCTGCACCGGGAATATCTCTCCCAACTACAGGGGCGTCGAAGACGCACATTTCCTGGTTGGTATTTCAAAAACTTTCTCCAAATCGACGACAAACCAGATTCGAAATCACATGAATGACGAGATCGACTTCTTCAATGGTACGGAAGAACAGCTTGAATCGAAGGCTATTCGTTACTAACTAGTCAGGAAAGCCTGACTAGTCAGCATCCAGGCATCACCACGTGGAGGTTGCCTTCTTGGATGCTGTAAAGAATTTGTGTAGTGTTCACAATAAATCTTGTGAACGGTTTAAAAAATGACTGGTTTAAAGCTAAGATTAAAGGCAAAGCAATATCTCTTTACCCATTTTTATTTACGAAGAAATTGCTGAAATGAGTGGTTAGAATTTCAGAATAAAGATTAACAAATAATTTTTGATAATAATGGTCTAGGAGGAGCCGTGGCTTAATGGTTAGTACAACTACACCGTAACCAAGAATTCAGGGTTCGATTCCCCAAGCTGGCGATTCTGGAAATTCATAAAAGAAAAAGCCATTGGTTCGTGTCAGGAGGGGTATCCGGCTAAGAAATTCCTCACTGCCAAATCTTAGTCCTTATGAAAGGCACCGTCTGAGCCTCAGTTACTGGGGAAAATGACGACGTCAAAACCAAAAGAAAAAGTCTAGATTTTGGTAATGATACAGTACTCGTACTGAAACTGAAGTGAATTTGCCAAGGTTCTTAAATTCCTCCTGTACTTAGTGTAGTTAGTGAAGATTAAACAAGAGTACTAAAAGTGCCTAAAAATAGGATGCATAATGTTCACTTTTTTTATAAGCTAAGGAGAAAATCTTGTTTTAGAAAACTTTCATAGCATCTACAGATTTACTGCCTTACAAGAAATGGGAATGGGGTAATTTGAGCATCATGCATCTCTCACAACCAATAATCTCTTCTAGTCCGGTTTTATATTATTATTCTAACGAATATTTTTACAGGATATTCTTCTCAAAAATTATGTTTACGTTTACATAGTAAATAAAATTTCTGTTTTCCAGAGAGTCCTGTTATAAAGGAAAAAGAAAACAAATAAAATTAAAAGCAGAAAGTACTACCACTTCTACTTATAATGATAAATTAATAATAATAATAATAGCTTAAAATATTTTTTTAATTCTTCATCGATTTGGCAACACGACCTTCTCTAAGCAATTCAGTGGAACTTTTTCTCCGCTAAAATAGAAGTTCTTTTTAAAAGATTTCAATTTTGCTTCAGGTGGTCATATGCTGAGCAACCGAGTTAAATACACAGTACATCTACTTATAATACCAAGAGCATTTATTTGAATTGTATTGCTTAAACTTGTGCACCAGAGAATAATTCAATAGCACAGAGTTGTCTTGCAATAGATCTTCGATATTTTTGTACATATTTTTATAGATGTTTGAAGATGTACAAGGCCTACAAACTCAAGCCTTGAAAAAACCCCTCTAAATAATAATGGATCCTTTTTTTCCATTCAACCATATACAATTACAAACATCACCTATTTAGGTAGTTTGCATTGGCTTTACAAAATTAAATATTTCACTAACAAAATTATTAAAACGATAATAGTTCAGGGTTTGTCCATGGTTGGTTTCTACGACAGATTATATAGTGTATAGTTCGAATGATTATATTGGAAAGTTTGGTGGAAAGAAAGCGCTCGTGTTTGTTGTCAGTGTTGTAGTAATAGAAATTGACCGAATATACCTAAAGAGATGGAAAACTTTTCGAAGCAAACTCTCGAAAAGCTGGATTGTATGTAAATCACGAATCAAAGAACGATATTTTTCATATTTGCGAGGATTTTTATCCAGGTAAGCTTCATAATCCACCGTCACTAAAAGTATGTGTAACTGTTTTTGTGGAGTAAATAAGAGCAAATGCGGTCTCAAGGTATCTCCATTTATAACACGGCGATAAGAAGGCGCGTGTTTGGTACATCCTTCAAGAGATTTGTGATGTGCTAAAAACTCCATTGTTGAGTTGTGTTGCCAAGTAAACGACATTCCTTAAAGTACGTTTTGCAGCCAGTAACAACACGAAGATGGGTTTCTGATTCAATAGACAAGCTTCTGTTTGAATGGATTTTTACGAGCTGCAAGGGTATTAGCTAAATAACGAATGGTCAAGTTGAAGATATACTTGAGTAGCTTACTGTGAACTTTAGACCAAAACTTGTATTTTGAAAAGTGGTGTTGTCAAACAGAAATAAAAGAATGGTACCTTGAGTAGTAAGATGACTTTGCAAACACTCCTTGTTCTCTCTGCACAGCTTTAAAAACTTCTTTTACGTTTTTACATATATCGTATTGTATATTGATACTATTGCAAGTAACAACAATAATAATACTAATGATGAAACGCACTACTTTTGATAACCTCCTATTTGTCTATATGCGCTTTAACGCCGAGATAAATTTCTAACAGACGTGATTTTTCCCATACATTCAGATGGTTCTGCGCCGCTCAATACGCCTCGCATGATTTACCATGTCGAAGTTTCTCTCGTAGCAGACAAGACATGCGTAGAATCTTTGTTCAAAAAACAATACCTTTTAAACAAAGTTCTTCCATTGGGTATCTTCTCGTACCTTTATGAAAAGTGGCATCGCCCCCTTTTTTCACTTTTTTTTATCTCCGATAAAGTAATAATCAGTGACACTCGTAGTATAACCAACACGTGGCTCATGAGACCCAAAATTTTTGCGCTACCTTAGGGTTTTTTTTGGCAAACTGAGATGGAAGAATTCAAGTCACTTGGTATAACATCCTTATGATACATCTTACAAAGTAAGGCGGTTATAGTTTTCGCGCTCAATTCGCTTAAGGCTTTTCTTAAGTTCTATCAAACTTCAATTACCTAGAGTTCTTCACTGTTTTAGCATACAAAAATTATAACCCTGTTTATCTAATTACTGCCCAGCCATTAATGTTCTCATTAGCAATTCTATTACATACCTTTACTTTGTACCTTTTTTATCTTTCCGGTCAAAAACACAACCATTACTGCAATGGAACGATTTAGTTTTTATCCCTTTCTATTGTTATCCCTTTCTAATTATCTCTTGTTATCCCTTTCTTATTATCCCTTTCTAATTACCCCTTGTTATCCCTTTCTTATTATACCTTGTTATCCCTTTCTTATTATCCCTTGTTATCCCTTTCTTATTATCCCTTGTTATCCCTTTCTTATTATCTCTTGTTATCCCTTTCTTATTATCTCTTGTTATCCCTTTCTAATTATCTCTTGTTATCCCTTTCTTATTATCCCTTGCTATCCCTTTCTTATTATCCCTTGTTATCCCTTTCTTATTATCCCTTGTTATCCCTTTCTTATTATCCCTTGTTATCCCTTTCTTATTATCCCTTGTTATCCCTTTCTTATTATCCCTTGTTATCCCTTTCTTATTATCCCTTGTTATCCCTTTCTAATTATCTCTTGTTATCCCTTTCTTATTATCCCTTGTTATCCCTTTCTTATTATCCCTTGTTATCCCTTTCTAATTATCCAGTCATTTATTTTTTTTCATAGAAACAAAAATGACCAAACAATCAAATGACTCTGGGCATCCACTCTAGTATAACTATTATTTAAAAAGGTTTCACTTGTGTTTCATGTCAGTAGAGGGACTGGTAAATATAGACCAAATGAAATACTGGCAAAGTAGAGAGAGTGATTAAAAAACAAACGGTGTCTTCAATAACTAAAGGAGGGAGCACCTTTCCTGCAGATTCTCACTCATCAGAAATAGGTATCCTAAGAGGTCGAGCAGCAAAATTTCTCATAACATGACATAACCTTACGACATTGGTTTCACTAATGTTGGGTGTGCCTATGTCGAGGTAACACAAACAATAACCTGCATGGTACGTACTTGCCCAGTTAGGCCTACTTGTTCAAAAGTCTCACTGAAAGCTGAAAATGAGAAAGCCCTCCTGTGGGTAGTAAAGTGATGAGAAAAGAAAAGAATATTGTGCATCTTCTATTGCACATTTATCGTTCCATCAATGCTACTATGCTACTTTTCATCACCTACGAATATTCCTCTCAATTTCTTCATACAGGGTCTTGTTATAATTGCTTTTTTCTTTGTCCAATCTACAATGCTATCGAATATTTTCGATCTCGTCCAAAATTAGTTGTTGTTTTTAGTTCGCCGAGGTCACATCGTCACAGATGTTATCGTAGTTTGCCTCATGATATCCTACTTTGATCCTGCTCTCCTCTCCCTCTCCCTCCAACTGTTTATTTCTCAGTCGTTCAAACAATCTCTTATACTTGTCGTTCTCTTACATATTCCTATCGAGTTGCAGTTTATTTTGTCTTTCTTCTTTCTCTTTAGTTTATTAGCTACGCTTACTATAGCTGAAACATTGTCTGGTCCCTGACAAAGCCTTCGTTTTTTTCATAAAACTTTTTAAGCAATAGTTATCAAATATAAAGTTCAAAGTTTATATTTAAAAGTCTGTTTGATAACGGTGTATGTAACTGCGATCATCCGATAATTAGTGGGTTTTTTTCAATTAGTCAAAAGAGGGTATAGCGATAATCCAACGAGCCATATAAAAGAATTTTATTTACTTTTGCCCCTGCCTGCTTCCCTTACCAATCCGAAATATTCAAACAACGACACGTTTTAGTCCAATTTTAGCACCCCAATATCCATTACAAACAGCACCTCATCTGCTTTTACATTTCTCGTTGCTTGTTCATACGAACACAAAACTATCTGGTTTGTGCCCTACGTGATGACGTGTACGACTGCAGATCTAAATAACATTTGTGTTAAAATTTCGTACTCCTAATGTTATTGACATGACTCGATCTGACACAGAGCAGCACACAGTCAACGACGTTTCTACGCTTTACTTTGTTTTAGCCAGATTCCATTCTGTTGTGTACTTACGGAGTTAATTACCGAATAATAGCCAATGGTTTTACTATCTCCTACCTACCACGCCTTACAAACTGCATTATATCACTATTCATATCCTGTATGATTATCATACTTCTAGTTTCACGCATACCATGGGTTTCATACTTTGTAAAGGCTTAATTATTTCGGATTTGACCTGCCTGGAGCAGATATTAACAGCTACATCTCTTATTCTTAAGACGAGCTATGTATTTCGCTACATTAAGATGCGATTACCCCCAGTTCCTCTTCTTCACTTCTGCCAACTGCAGATATTGGGTTTCTCTGAATGAACACAGTCTTCGCGCGCCGATGAGCTGATTTTTCTCCTCTGATTACCCCAAGTCCATCGGAAGCCATTCTTCAAGTTAAGTTCAGCTCCCCAATGGAAGCAAGGGCCCAACGTGTAGCCACAGATGTGCACAATGTAATTCGAAGAGGTAAAAACAGACCTAGTGAAGAGGATCAGACTAATGTTACCGTACCAACAGGTGAAATACACACTGAATAGTTAGGTATGCATGAAAATTGTAAAATTAACATGACTGTTCCAATTCTTTATTACCAACGGTAGTGAACAATGCATCACACTGCCAAAAACATTTTCAAATTTTATTATTCTGAGGTCACAAACCACCACTTGATCACCCCCTGGGCGTCGTTCAAACCCACCAGATGACTTTTTGTGGTTACAGAACTACATATAGAATCAAAAGCACTTTGTCTAAACAACACTAATGTTAGAAATGGAGTATGACTTAAGTGTTCTATCTAATCTGCGAAAGGAAAACATGATCCGCCAAAATTTAAAAAAAAAGGAAATACCTGTCTCTCGTTCCCCTTTTTTCTCTCTGTTCCCCTCTTTCTTGTTTTTCACTTTTTCTCTTTCTTTCCCACTGACTAATCTCTCTTCATCCTGTTTCAAATTTCCATCCTTCTCTCTTTTTTCAAAATACAAAAAATTAGGGTTTTTAACCCGAATGGCAAGACTCTAAAACAATATTCAATGATTTGTATACGTATCCAATTTAAATATATGTAATAATTTTTACTACAAATGATACATAATTACAGTGAAGTAACCTAGTGGCTCAGATATTTACATAAATTTTCGACTTCTGCCTTAATAGTCGAACAATGCTTTTCTCAAAGTTATCAGCAATATGTAGTTTTACTAAATTATAATTCTAAAGAAGTACCTGCTTAACGTTATTTGCGAGTTAACTTATCAGTAGTAGCCTTTTTCTCTACCTTCCTGATAAGGGAATATGATCAAATGTTAGTACAGCCTTATCATTGCTTATCATTCTAAATTCGAATGAAGGGTAACTTCGGCTGAGTAGCAGACACGTCGGCAGCACAACCTGTCCACAGTTTACAATCTGTTTCATTAACATACATATCTTAACACAAGAATGTAAGTCGGTATTTACTAGGTCCTGAAGTAAACATTACTTTCTCGGTAAGATCCAACGTTTATCATTGCAACTTTGAATTCGCTTTTGGACGTGTTGCCTTGTTATATGTTGCAGACATGATGCAGACATGATGCATTCATGCACACAACTTTTTCGTTTTAACGAGTTTATAAAACTTATGTACTTGTATACTCATGTTATCCCGATAAAAAAGTTACGTTGCCGATACTGTGTGGAAACTTGTTAGTCAAATTGTAGGTTATCGTATTGACAGTTCATTACACCCAGTCGACCGAATGTTTTTTACTGCCCATAATCATGTTCTTCAGATAATACAGAAATAAAAACAAACAGTACGCTATGGGAGTGCCAACAACAATGTACATTTCTTGTTTTAAAGAGCAAGCAGACGCTTGGCAATTAATAGGAGGTAGCAATTGCCGTGTCTCTGAGGTTGATTTTACAACAATCCAAAACACAAGGGAAAACAAAGTTGGAATCAAAACACGTGTTACTCGCTTTGGAATCCGACCCAAAATAAAATCCATAATCAGCATTGTAGTTGTAAAAATATAGATGTTAATGGCAACATACCAGTCCTTGACATTTTTTCCCGAGTGCTTAAGAAGAGTAGGATCATCTACGACCACTAGGATTGTAAGTACAGTACTCAGGCAAGGTGAGATATCTGCAAAAATCCAAAGTATATGATGAAATATAGAAAGTCTCCCAACTACTATTTGCTCTGGTACAGTGTGATTTAGGTCGAAAGTTGATGACGCAGCTTCCATTTTATCTTTTGTTTCCTTAGATCTCGTTTCCCTCACAGCAGAGTAACTCCCGTTTTCTCCCCTGGGTATTTCGTCCAGCGAATTTTCATCACTGGACGTATCCTCTAGAGTTTTACTAATTCTGCAAAAATTGCCCTTGATACAAACAAGTATCAAGTAAAGAACTTGAGACAAAATAGCAGCCATCATGAAATACAGCCCTGTGGAGACTTGCACAGCAAATGGTAGCCATGACAACCAACCGTCTCCTTGGTAGTTAAATGCTGATACTACAATGACAGCAGTCGTGTAAAGTGCACACAAACATCGATACGCACTGAGGAATGCGAGTGGGAAACAGCGCATCTAAAAATGAAAAACAATATTGTATAGTATTAAAAATCTTTCTCAAAAATTAAAAAACACAAAATACCAATTTAACTCCTAAACGATCACCATGACTTGTGTTAACACAAACAAGACTAAAACGTAAATTTTGTCCTGTCCATGTCAGAGATGATCAGAAAAATTCTGTTTAAACAAGGTTAAAACATGTGCTGTTTAAACATATGCTCTCTCGCTTTCGTGAACATGTTGGAAACCAGGGACCTATGAGAAAACATTTGGAACAGTGTGGTACCACCTTGAGTGAGGATAATGTAGAATACTTAGCATCCACATCTAGAGGGGAATACCATTTGATGACTCTAGAAGCTTTGTGGATCGGGGAACTGAACCCTCCAATTAACACCAAAGACGAATGCAGAAGCAGGACACTGACAATTAAGTTGTAGTCAGTGTCCACTGATCACTTTTTAATGTTATCTGTATTGTTACTTTTGTTATATAGTTAGTTTAGATAGTATATGACCTTCGTTATATTTAATATTTTGTAGAATGATTGTCTGATGATGCCATAAAGGCGAAAGTACTCACAAAATGTGTCGTTGGCTCTTACTTATTTACTTAAACAATGTTTGTCCGTAAAATAGGATAACATTTTCAAACGTTTCTTTAATTATCTGAACCAAAGTACTACTTATGTTTCCTTCATGAAAATCAGTTATATCAGTCAGATTAAATTAAGGTGACCAGATGTTTCGGATGTGAAAAAAGGACACCTGGAGTTTCGCAGAAAGTAATGACTGTTCATAATTTTAAATAAAGTAATAGATGATGTTATGTGTTATCATTTGCAGAATATATTTCGTTAACCTGCACCATCTTCAGCCATATTATTGATGTTAAATATATATTCCTATGAATAAAGGTAGAAAACAGTCAATAGATAGAACAAATAGAATTTTAAACGACCGTTATGTTGTGACTAGAAGCTCTAGCTACAACTTTATTCCAGTCACAACATAACTGTCGTCGTACAAGCTCTAGCTACAACTTTATTCCAGTCACAACATAACTGTCGTTTAAAATTCTATTTATTCTCAATAATAGGGCTGAAGATGGTACAGGTTACCGAAATATATTCCGCAAATGATAACACATAACGTCATCTATTATTTTATTTATTCATCATTGACATTTATGTTCATAATTTTAATCAACAGTATTCTATTGTAATACAAGTCTGCACGTACATTGCACTTGATACGAAGAATCCCAATTGTTAAGTGATATACTGGCCTCTCTTAGTAGTAATATATACTTTGCAAACAGTCAATTATTTATGAATCATAAGCAGTTTCCGAAAAATACTCAACTGTTACTGACCACTCAGAGATCGTATTTTTCGGAGGAGTGTATCGAATAATGATCAGTTTTTAAAAAATCCTACCATGGTAGTTATTTCCGCGAATAAAGGACATAAAGGGCATTATCATGAAAATAAAGGACAATAAAGAAGAAAACGACACGGATCCAAAACAAAGGACAGTCCTTTGAAAAAAAAGACGTTTGGTCACTTTAGATTAAATGCAAGGCCCGGAAATTTAGGGTCGTGTGACCCTTGTGGGACTCCTAATTTTCCTGCTCGTTCGGTGGGCAGGTTTTTTTCCTCTTCTGGCGGGTTCCACGTAAATCCTTATGACGCAGCTTTGGTCTTGATAGCTTGTGATATGGTGTCAGCTAGCTGGAACGTCATTCACAAACTGTTGCGGAAATGAAGCTGTCCCTTCTTTTCTTTTTCCCTGGTTAAGAAACAAATAAACTGCCAAAACGCGCGCCCAGTGGGGGTGGTGATGTTTGAAGCTGAATTAAACTGAACATTATCCAATATGTCTTGTTTTTTTAAGTTGTACGATTTAAAGAATGAATGAAGAGACAGAATAAATAAAACTGAACGCGAGTTTTTCAGTTTTGATGATATGATGTTTGAAATGTGAAATGGGCACTTCATTTCCAATTCCAAAAAACGACACTTGCACCTCAACCACACTAGACAACTGTGCTCTCAAATATCAGGAAACAAATGCACTTCAAACTCACACAGCCAATAAATAAGGTATTGTCCTTTTAATTGGCATATTATTTTCAACCCCAGCCACAAATATGTGTATTTTAAATGGTGTAATAAACAGCCGTGTCGTACGTCAGTTAAATGTGTTGTAAACATGGTACTCAGAATTCTGCCCGTGTTTTCTCCCAGAGGAATTGGGTCGGAGACTAACAAATGGCGGTATTCGGTAACCTTCTAACTCTTCTAAACTAAAACACAAACTGTTTTTTTGTAAAAATTATTATTTGTACTTTATCTGCATTTTAGAAAAGTCGTGAAGTTTTGTGTCAACTTGANCTTTAATTATCTGAACCAAAGTACTACTTATGTTTCCTTCATGAAAATCAGTTATATCAGTCAGATTAAATTAAGGTGACCAGATGTTTCGGATGTGAAAAAAGGACACCTGGAGTTTCGCAGAAAGTAATGACTGTTCATAATTTTAAATAAAGTAATAGATGATGTTATGTGTTATCATTTGCAGAATATATTTCGTTAACCTGCACCATCTTCAGCCATATTATTGATGTTAAATATATATTCCTATGAATAAAGGTAGAAAACAGTCAATAGATAGAACAAATAGAATTTTAAACGACCGTTATGTTGTGACTACAAGCTCTAGCTACAACTTTATTCCAGTCACAACATAACTGTCGTTTAAAATTCTATTTATTCTCAATAATAGGGCTGAAGATGGTACAGGTTACCGAAATATATTCCGCAAATGATAACACATAACGTCATCTATTATTTTATTTATTCATCATTGACATTTATGTTCATAATTTTAATCAACAGTATTCTATTGTAATACAAGTCTGCACGTACATTGCACTTGATACGAAGAATCCCAATTGTTAAGTGATATACTGGCCTCTCTTAGTAGTAATATATACTTTGCAAACAGTCAATTATTTATGAATCATAAGCAGTTTCCGAAAAATACTCAACTGTTACTGACCACTCAGAGATCGTATTTTTCGGAGGAGTGTATCGAATAATGATCAGTTTTAAAAAAATCCTACCATGGTAGTTATTTCCGCGAATAAAGGACATAAAGGGCATTATCATGAAAATAAAGGACAATAAAGAAGAAAACGACACGGATCCAAAACAAAGGACAGTCCTTTGAAAAAAAAGACGTTTGGTCACTTTAGATTAAATGCAAGGCCCGGAAATTTAGGGTCGTGTGACCCTTGTGGGACTCCTAATTTTCCTGCTCGTTCGGTGGGCAGGTTTTTTTCCTCTTCTGGCGGGTTCCACGTAAATCCTTATGACGCAGCTTTGGTCTTGATAGCTTGTGATATGGTGTCAGCTAGCTGGAACGTCATTCACAAACTGTTGCGGAAATGAAGCTGTCCCTTCTTTTCTTTTTCCCTGGTTAAGAAACAAATAAACTGCCAAAACGCGCGCCCAGTGGGGGTGGTGATGTTTGAAGCTGAATTAAACTGAACATTATCCAATATGTCTTGTTTTTTTAAGTTGTACGATTTAAAGAATGAATGAAGAGACAGAATAAATAAAACTGAACGCGAGTTTTTCAGTTTTGATGATATGATGTTTGAAATGTGAAATGGGCACTTCATTTCCAATTCCAAAAAACGACACTTGCACCTCAACCACACTAGACAACTGTGCTCTCAAATATCAGGAAACAAATGCACTTCAAACTCACACAGCCAATAAATAAGGTATTGTCCTTTTAATTGGCATATTATTTTCAACCCCAGCCACAAATATGTGTATTTTAAATGGTGTAATAAACAGCCGTGTCGTACGTCAGTTAAATGTGTTGTAAACATGGTACTCAGAATTCTGCCCGTGTTTTCTCCCAGAGGAATTGGGTCGGAGACTAACAAATGGCGGTATTCGGTAACCTTCTAACTCTTCTAAACTAAAACACAAACTGTTTTTTTGTAAAAATTATTATTTGTACTTTATCTGCATTTTAGAAAAGTCGTGAAGTTTTGTGTCAACTTGACGTATGACAAAAGCTTCATTATTATCTGAAGAAAAAAACAAGTTAATTTTTATTGTTGACTGCTTCCGGTTTCCCACATGACACTCAGAAAGCATGCAAAAACGGCTATGTTGTAAACGTTTTGTTAATTTTAACGCAGGATACTTTTTTGATGTGCGACACAAGAAGTCTTGGTACTTTGGCTGGGCACTACAGGAAATAAGCTGAAACGAACGTGTCTGCCAAAAGACACAAGCTGACACTGTTCGCAAGCGTTGAATTTTTACGATGACTTCAGCTGCGTAATAATTTTTGGTTACGCTTTACAACATGCTTGTTTGAAGCAAATATGACGTGCGACAGTTCGCGCAGACGGGAAATGCTCATTCTTGACACAGTGCAGAATGTTTTGATTTTGAGATGATTGGATTGTTTGGCAGACATTGTCGTCATGGCACTTGATTTTAATGTGAAAAATCTTGAGATTTAACTGTTGTGTTTGGCGTCAACTGTTATGTCTGGAAAAAAAAAGTGTCGCACGTCAGTATCACAACAGACTTGTTGTAAATTTGACGCCTGTTTGCGATGAAAAAAAATGGTCAATAACCCAAAGTAAAAATACATGGGAGATAATCTAGCTGACGATAATCCTTCTCCTTCTTCCACTTATGCCCATACGTTTATGCTTGCAGTTACAGAGATTTTTTTGTGGAACCACAGTGTGGTAGAGAGGGAAAATATGGCAGGGTATGGAGAAGGGGAGGGTCGTGAAAATTCTTTTTAAAATGTGTTGTCCTGTCGGCTGAGTTGCTTTAATCGCAATCTGATTTGTTTTGAAAGCAATCTAAAATTCCTGTTGTTTGAAACGCGGTTAAATGGGAGGAGGGGCACTATACGTTTTCAGGGGGTGAGGGTGGAGATACAGTGACGAAGGCTGGGTTGTAGTGCTAGTGTACCAGGAAAGAGGGGTTAAAAGTTTGGTTAGGGGAGGGAAGATAAGGCACTTGAAAGTAAATTATAACTCTTCTACAACAGATTTGTTGCATGTGGCCTGTTGTTTTTCTGAAGAATGGTATGCATGACACCAGATGCTCTTTGTAGCATGACACACTGCAGCTGAGACTGAGACAACTAAACGGGCAGTGAGTTTCAATTTAGGTTCCATTTGTATTGTTCGTTCTTTCTTCCCTGTGTTGTTGGGTTTTATTTTTGCTGATGGAGAGGCAAAATAATTTTGTAAAGAAAGAAGAGTTAGGGGATTTAAAAACATTTTTCTTGGAGTTTTAAGTCCTTTTTCAACCCTTTGGTGATCTCAAGGCTGGGCTTTGCTGATTCTGCCTTATCACGCCACATTGAATGCATGTCATCCGGTTTACAATGCCAGTAAACCTACTGATGCCAGTGGTGCATAACCTCTTCTGACCAGTGTTGCTGGTAATACTGAATTTTTATATAAACAATAAAGCATGATACAATAACAAAAGGTGTGTGGCAAAGTAACAGTGTCCTTCAGCTTTGTCCATTCTTACTAGTTTCCTGACCTGTTGAACCAACTCCAAATCAAAACACAACAGTTTTACTACAAATAGCATCAGGCCTACTTTACCCAGCTCTTTCGTGGGAGCTTGTGCCCCGTTGGGTGGGTACTTGGTGCGGGGACATAGTCTCGTAGTGGGGTGGTTGTATTCTCCCATTCATCCAACCGTCTTACAGCTTGCCAGACTTCAACAGGCTAAGGTCAGGCTATGGTAACTTTGGTAGCTGGCAGCACAAGATCGGACTGTCCAGTAGCCCCTCATGCTAATGCGGAGATAGCAAGCAAACCGCAAAACATATAATCAATGACTGTGCCACCTTCAAACCACCTGGTGGCGCCAGAGCGCTGAGAGAGCAGCCACTGAGTAATGAGCTACAGCACTGGCTGCAGATGATGGAATGGTAGAGAAGTCATACGAAAGAAGAAGAAGAAGAAGAAGAAGGCCTACTTTGAAGCAGGTCACAGAACTTTTATTGTTTACCTGATGTTGACTTGTTTTGTCTTACTAAGTCCCAAAACTATAAAAACTCGTAAGAAAAAAACAAAAGAATAACGAATGATGTATTTAAAAGTACAGTANTTAAACCACCTGGTGGCGCCAGAGCCTGAGAGAGAGCAGCCACTGAGTGATGAGCTACAGCAATGGCTGCAGATGATGGAATGGTAAAGAAGTCATACGAAAGAAGATTGGAAATCAACTTATATAACTGTGCCACCTTTAAACCACCTGGTGGCGCCAGAGCGCTGAGAGAGAGCAGCCACTGAGTGATGAGCTACAGCAATGGCTGCAGATGATGGAATGGTAGAGAAGTCATACGAAAGAAGATTGGAAATCAACTTATATAACTGTGCCACCTTTAAACCACCTGGTGGCGCCAGAGCGCTGAGAGAGCAGCCACTGAGTAATGAGCTACAGCACTGGCTGCAGATGATGGAATGGTAGAGAAGTCATACGAAAGAAGAAGAAGAAGAAGAAGAAGGCCTACTTTGAAGCAGGTCACAGAACTTTTATTGTTTACCTGATGTTGACTTGTTTTGTCTTACTAAGTCCCAAAACTATAAAAACTCGTAAGAAAAAAACAACAGAATAACGAATGATGTATTTAAAAGTACAGTAAATTATGCACAATGTCTCCAAATGGGTGGATCCTCAACTTGCAGGTCATAGCGTAAAGGAGTAAATTATTACTTTGTTTTTAACATGCCAGTAAAAAGTTGCTTTGTCACTCCAGCTGTTATCGACCGTGCTCTCACAATTGCCTTTGGACCAAACAATTTTAATTGGTCAAAATTGTTATTAAAAAAATCAATGGACCACCCGGTATCCAGACAATCAACAACACGACAAAAATTAACACTACTTTCGGTAACAAAGCGGGTCGCGACTTTCAATAACGCGACGTTCGGTAATGATTTTATTGTTGTATTGTTCTAATGTGCTTTGCACTGACGTGTGCGTAACTAAGCTCACCCCATCACAAGGGCACACGTAACACACGTACACATTCATTTTTTTAATGACATGGGTCCCACATTTGATGTGGGTGCCTCCTATTACACCCACATGTCAGATTTACTTTGTGTTATTTTCCAACAATGAACACGCAAGTGAACCTACAATAATATTCACACATTATCTTGGTCGTGTGCGCCTTTGTCCAGCTACGCTCTGACACGTGTTTTCGGGGTGCAAAAGAACAATACAACAATAGAATCATTACAGAACGTCGCGTTATTGAAAGTCGCGACCCGCTTTGTTACCGAATGTAGCATTACCGAATGTCGCATTAACGAAAGTCGAACAATCGACCACCCAGTTGGTATTAACCAAAGGAAGTTCTCAAAAATTCATGAGAGTAAAAAAGTAAAAGAATTGAAGCCAAACAAGTGACTGGTTTCTTCAAGAGTTGTAAGACTTTCAATATAAAACTTTGAACCCCCGAGTTACAAAATTTCATCCGCGTACATTTTTACCGTCCCTTAAGGAATCTAACTCTTCGCCTCAATCTCTGGTCCAAACTTATTCCAGTCTGTACCCAGCACTGCCCAACCAAGAACAAAAGCAATGCTGAAGAGACGTCAACGGCAAAGTTTAAATGATATCAAACTTTCGTTGACCTACTGATGATGCATGTGAAGAGCGGAAATAAAAGCCAAGTGGAAGTTTTTACTTAGAATGGGCCCTTGGCAACACCTAGATACGGAAAGGAATGCAGAGGAAATAAAAGCGATGAGAATGACATGAAACGAACTCAGCTGGCATGCAGAAGACCAATGTGCCTGGAGAAGACAAAGAGTATAACTAACTTAACCAAAGTTTTCTATTCGGAATATCAAGTGAGCAGAACCATTATACTACCAACGCTATGAATTAGCTAAGAATATCAATTAACCATGCCCAAGCAATCATACAACACAGAAATTCTGTTGGTATTTCTTTTGTACTAAAATATAAATAGTTATATCAACAAGTAAGGTAGGCAAAATAACGACGGTACTTGTTTGTTATCCTCCCCCCACCCCCCACCCCCAAGATCGAAAGTGCCACACTGAAACAATACTCAATTTTTGTTGTTACTTTATATTTTACATTATTATCATTTATTAATATTTTACTGGGGTGGCCAATATGCTGCAATATTAGCCAATATAACTTCAAACATGCCCGCACTCCGATGTCTTCGTCTCCACATCCATTCCCACAAATATGAATTCAACATGTGACGGTGTGTGCCATTATGTCGTTTATTATGTTCCTTTGCTGATTTCAAAGATCTTTCCACGTTTTGTGTGTGCGCTCCAGTTTGTGGATGAACAAAGAAAAGACTGTGATTTACCGTCAGGTGACTGAAACCCATACCTTGCATTGCTACTATGCCACCATATGCTCTCCAGAGGTCTGATATTATAGTAATTTCTGGACGTATCGATGTCTCAATTATCGTAGTTGTAGCGTCATTGTATGACCCTTTGCACAAGTTCTTGGATTGTGCAAAATTCCTCTTTGTTGCAAAAATGTGACACTGGATTGTTTGTCGTGAACAATATTCGACAGAGTTAACAAATTCATTCTCACTTTACAGTATACGATGTTGCTACTTTAACGATGAACGATGATTTTTTTTAAGAATTGGTTATTAAATTTGATATAAAATAATTGTTGATTGGTAGGTGAATTCTTTTGAATTGTGTGAAGATCTTGTCGCATTAAATAGGATAGTAAATTACCATAAAAGACACCAGAAACACGATGTTTCGCACAATTTAATAAACAAACATTTCCCGCTGGTGTTACATATTTTGTAATTCAGTATGTAATTGAGTATTGTTTCAGTGTGA